>JAHWFP010129231.1:2774-14633 GCA_023313725.1 Lithobius niger | reverse complement strand
AAGCTATGATTTCAAAAGCAATTTTTTTTTATAAAGACATAGGCCTACTACAGTATTACAGTTTTCAGTTAATTGTCAACAGGGATCGGTAATCGGGATTTCGTACCAGCCATTTTCGTTTAATGACCGGCTCGGATGGTAAAAAGCTGATCGGCCCAGCCTCAGCTGCAGCACATAAATAACAAAGGATTAAAATAAAAACGTATAGTCATACCTGGCTTTGATGGGTGTTTTGTGTAATCAAACACTAACACATCACTTGACGGAGTTTTTGTTGCAATAACGCACGGATTCTGGGGCATGTAACGTGCCCGGTTGACTTCACCTTCGTGGTTGATCTTTATTTCGATTTCAATCTTGCCGCTGACAGATCCAAATCCTCCAAACTCTGTTAGAGTAAAAAGACAACGAATTTAAAACATAAGTACAACATCCTTAACCGAAACCTTAATAAGTTCGACGTAATTACGTGACAAAACATTAAGTTGCACAATACACTAGGATCAGGATTTGTACTGCATTCAGGAAATAAAATTCCAACATTTTGAAGGACTTGCGGACTCGGCTTCAAGAAACTTTTTACATAAAACAAAACCGTGATCTTGGGATAAGGTTTACCCAAAATCTTGCCATTCCTCCATTGCCGTAAGGTCTGTGTCCTGGCCTTTCAACGTGCAGCAATAGTAAACATGTTTTACCTCAGGATACAATCGTATTAAGGGTTGGGCATTCAAGGTGTTAGTGTAGCTCCTTCTTGAGTACGCTACCACAGTTTGGTCCCCTTTTTTACTAGGGGATACTGATCTTCTATAGTCGGTCCAGCAAAAGTTAAAGTGATTATAAGGCTTTCGCGACTTAAATTGTGTAAATCGCCTTGCTAGGACAGGCTTGGAATTACATATGCAGAAATTAGATTTAACCTAATTTTGACTTACAAATCCTGTCTGAGGACGTACTATAGTTTATTCCAATTTTTTTATTGGCACCACGTCCAATAAAACACTAGTGGCCATGATTAGAAGCTTGCTGTCCAAGCAGCGTGAACAAATTACTGCTTAACTTCTATTCAGTATGGACTGTCCATATCTGGAACACCCTGAGGGCCAAAAATGTGGAGCAGTTGACAGTGCTGAGTATTTGTAGAAAAGGTTTACAGAGGACGTTCGCCTTTCTTGAAAGGACCGCTTACAGCGATTTTGTTTGATCAAATTTTAATATCAAGATTACCTTCCTAAGGTGCGGCTTTAGCGGCTCACCGCCCTTGGGTATCTTGTGGCTGCTATATGACAAATCTCCGGCTACAATGTCACAAGATTGTGCTCCGTCAAGTTTTGCCTTCTCGCTTGAACGCATGTGCCTTGCAGCAATGAGCCAAGGACCAGAGGCAGTGCGGTAGAAGAGCAACATTGACCGCTGGCAGAGTCATCGTAATGGTTTACAACGAAAACTGAGTTGGATGAAATGGACAGGCCTTAACCAAAAGTATGTCACTTTAACCAGTGTACTGCCGAATGTAAACTGTATACTAGGGATGTGCCGATTATCGGAATCATATCGGTATTGCCAGTTATCGGAGACAATTCCAATATATCGGTACCGCCGATGTCCACCTCCGATGTGCCGATACACCGTATTGGATCAAATATACGCCACACTTTTTTCGATGTATACGGAAACCGCCATAACTTCGCTAAATATTGACCGATTTTGACGTTTAAATACACCATTTTAACTCTTTTTTCGTCAGCTCTCCAATGGTTTAAACCACAAGTCGTTAGCTCCACCCGTTCAGAAGTTATGTATTAAAAACCATTTAACTTATGTTTTAAACAAACGATGCCTACAAATAGATAAGAAAAACTGCTGCTTACTGGTATTTTAGGACTAATATATCATGAAGTGCTCGTCTGTTCATTAATTAATATCAACATTTTCACATATTTAGATTTTTACATCTTTACAATTGTGTAGAAAATGTTTGGCTGCATGCACTTTTTTGTGGGGTAAAGTCTGGGGAAAATGGTTGCAGGGAAAAAAGAGCTTTGTATTACAATTTTTTTAATTTTCTTTACTATTTTTATGAGGCTATGTTAAATACAAGTTTTTTTCTTGTAGTACATCGGCAGCATAAACTGTATCACACTTTCATTTTTTGCTAAATAATCATTATTTAGTGTTATATCGGCAGTCAATATCGGCAGTTATCGGCATTCCGATTTGACAGTAATCGGTACATCGGTAAAAAAAGCTACATCGGCACATCCCTACTGTATACTATGCGCGTTTCATTTTCTAATCCTATGTTGTTAGCTATTTTTATATCGTTCTGTGCCCAACCTAGGAAGGGTTTGCTGTGGTAGACTCATGATTTGTTATTGTCACACTGCCTACGTTGCGGTATAGCCTATTCTTAAAGGGCAATTGCAACCATTTTGACATGCATGTTTTACTTTTGGATCACTTATGCAATAACCAAACACAAGAATTGCGGTAGGAATACGTTACGTACGTCCGATACAACAATTTAATTACTGCATCACCATTCACCAAAACACGAGACGGAGATCGCCATTGTTTTGCTGAAACGTGCAGAAATTAATGCCGACAGATGGTTTTCATCGATTTCGACTCGCAGCCGATTGAGATAGCTGCGTTGGCTGCGAGTAGCTCAAGCTTCTACGGCCTTAGCTCAAATCGACAGTAGTCGGCCAGCTAAGGCCGTCAGACGCTAGAGCTACTCACAGCCAACACAGCTATCTCAATCGGTTCTTCAACTATCTTCATCTGTCGGCATTAATTTCTGAGCGTTCCAGCAAAACAACGGTGGTCTCCGTCTCGTGTTTTGGTGATACAGTAATTAAATTGTTGTATTGGGCATGCGTAACGTATTCCTACCACAAGTTTAGTTATTGCGCAAGTGATCCAAAGTAAAACATGCATGTCAAAATTGTTTTAATTGCCCTTAGTTTAATTGCCTTGTAGGGTTTATTTTCCCCACTAATATCTCCGGAGCCGTACCAGCACAACCAGCACTGTGCTTGAATTGCCTAACATGAAATTTGTCTGACAGTGGAGTAGCACTGCCCCCATCTGGCAATATCTGCTTGCACTGCATAGTCTTTCTCCCTTCCTGGTACAGATGCATTCAGCTGACAAAACTATTCACTTGATTTAATCATTTACATATAAAATTATTAGTGATTAATAATAATGCAATATTTACACCGAGTTTTAGTTAAAACGTACCTCCTTTTTCGTTATCGTAATGAGAGGCGTCAAATTGGGCGTCTTCGTTGGGCAGTTGCACACTCGCTATCAACAGGTGATTTTGCTCATCGGATGTATGTGTTCCCAGGATTAGGCGATGAACGGAGTAATCTTTGCCTTCTGGCCTGAATTAACAAAAAAATAAATAACTGGCTTCACCTTACAAAAACAGGCATTAAACATTTCAACACCTATGCATAACGTACAAGAAAACTTCAGAAATTAGTACAGCTATGTGGGTTTCAGTGGCTGTACCGATCGGGTATTTCTTACCACCACCCGTGCCAAGCTAACTAATTAAAAAAGAAACACCGATTGTTTAGCTTACCACAATCACCAAGTGCTGCCGAATTTCATCCACATCGCTAAAAGTTTTATTAACATTGCACTAATACCAACACTACAGAAGATCAGCGGCAGATTTCTGGCCTAAATTAAAAAAACGTTAAGGACGAAATTTCCAGAATCACAGGTAGTTCCATCAATGACGACGACCACCAGCCAATCAAAATGTCCCCAGGTCCAACAAGCTCCGCTTCTTAGGCGTGCGGGGATGTCAACACAGCAAGAATAATTTCCATGCCAAAAAAACTCCTCCACCACCCACAAAGATTTTTTTTTTGACCTTATGAAATGTGTTAGAATAAAATGGCACACTCATCAGGAATCGTCCTATTGAGACTGGTGGAGGAAGATCATTTCCCCCTTATGGAAGATGACATACCTTGTTACGTCTGGAAGCCACTGTGCGGTCAAGCTGGGCCATTCCAAGGCGTGGGTCATCACCAAATCATACAAAAATGGGGTGTTTTTCTTCCATATTTTGTATTCTTCATTGATGACCCTCTCTTCAACGGCATCGTCAAATGTGTCTAAAAACAATTTCAAAAAAATTAATGGGGCGTAAAAATAAACCAACATGCAACTGCGTGAGGAATGGTATCTACACCGAAAACGAACGTAACGGCCCTAGCCAAATATAATCTAACAAACTTAATTTATCTTATTCTTTAATGAGCAAACAATTCGGGTTTACTAGTATGCCTCCGGTATTGAGTGGTGCTATGTAAAAACACCAAATAGCTCAGCGTTCGTCGCAATTACGACTGTGCGAAAATCAAAACTTTCCATTCGATTTCGATTTCATTATGTAACCGTTGTCGAAATCGAAAAGAACCCGTCCAAATCAAAATTCGATTAACGAGATTCCGAACGATTAACGAGATTTCCATCGAGTAAGGAGATCCCCATGGAGAAATGAGATGAATTATTTTCAATTTTGTGAAATATTTTCAATAAACACACTTAAATAAAATAAAAGTATAACATAGAAATTATAATAAAGTAAACATTAACTTTAATCAACATTTGTAATGACTTCGTTTTATGTGGCAACTATGTACGGTACCATGTTAATCATTGGTAAAATAGTGTAGCCTTAAAATTACAATAGTAAGATTTTGTTTTAGACTCCAGTGTAAGGTTGACAATCAACTACGGGCAATAATTGGCCAAACTTGCACAATATATGAAGTTAATTTGAATTAATAAAATCTAAGGATGGTGCTATTCAAAAGGGTGGTGGGGGAAGGTGGAAGCTTGCTTTCTAATTTTTTGTTAATACCAAACTTTAGTTTTGCGCAGTAAATGAATACCGCAGCCTACAAAATTCAAAGTTAGTTCGCCATCTATTTAAGTAACATTAGTTTACAGGAATGTAATTACTGAAACTTGATAATTTTTTCAAAGACTAGCCCTTACTGACGCAAACTGAAAAACAAACTAGTTTAAAATCAAGAAGAAAAAAAATTGAATTTCAAAAACGAATAATAACTGAAATCGAAGTGTTCTTCCCCAAAATTGATCGAAATCTAATAGAACCCAAAATATAAAAACCGCACACCCCTAGTCATCACGGCCCCAGGAAGCAGAAATTTGTCCTACTGTCTGCAACACCAGTTGTCAAAAAAAAAATAAGTCCGCAGCTAATCCGTTTTCATCAAATTACCCACATGTTTATTGGTTTTTATGGAATAACTTTCCCGTGCTTTATTTATCCTGTTGATCTGGCTATTCCACCAATGGAAAGGACTCGTTGAGACGATTAAAATGGTGTATTGGAATGTCAAAATCGGTAAAAATTGAGGAAAAGGTAGAAATTTGGTAAAAAAAATTTGTCATGGCGGCCTTCCACTGACCGCTATGTATCGTCGCGCAACTCGATGATTCTGCTACGGAGGTCACAGTTCATCAAAGCTGTTTCTAAATGTGTTGTGAATTTTCCCATCCCTTCACAGCAACATCACTACTGAACAATCTAACTCCTCAGCTTCTCGAATCCACCAAATTAAGGCGGCAAAATCTGTTGAATCCACCAAATTAAGGCGGCAAAATGTGTAGCTTTTCTTTGCTAGGTTTGTACGCAAACTTTAACAAAATATGGAGATTCTTTGTCACTCAGGCGTCCCCATTAAGCTTAAAAAGGTAGCCTAACAGGTCCCTTGACTATATAGGAAAAATTCATATTTATTAGCCGGTATTTAATTTAACAACGCCCTTGCCAACATAAGTATAAGGTAAGCATGATGGTAAGCTTACAATGAGTGCACGTTTGCAACACAATATCCTGACACTGGCTGCGATTTTGGACATCGATGCAGCCAGCCAGAGGTGTGCGCCGTCAGATATTCTTCTATGGCAGTGAAATACAATTTTTTTCGCAGCACCGTAAATTGGCGCACAGATATTCGGAGTGCAGCAGCAACCTGCAACAATTTATTTAGAAAGCACACCTCTGCACACATCAAGTACGTTCAAAAACATCAAATGTTAGGGGTTTGGAAAAATGCGACTTTTTAACGGCCCGTGTCCTTCAGCTATACAACTCGTGTTAGACAGCTCGCAGTGCGACTGCAGAACACAAGTGAACATGACAGGATGTAATGGCCATGTTATCACGGCAGAATATGCTGATGGAGAAAAAACTCTACTAGAGGGACACCGAGCTGCGGGTGTGAGGGCTCGATCTTGCAGCGAAGCCAGCATAGATCTCCTCATTCGGCTCATGCTTCATCACGTCAAGCCTGTACGAGCTCGAGCCTCTCTCATAAATGTTCCTTTATGTACAAATTCAATACCGCACCATTTGTTTGTTTTCTTTTCTGAGGAAATCTTGACTTAGCTGATCATAGCCACTAATATCGAAACTGGTCGGTAGCCATTTGAAGATCCGGAGCCACTTCCACAGCGACTCCAAGCTCATCCACCATCGATTTGTATATGTGTTAGGTTGTACTATCCCCACTCGTGTTAATGGTCAGTTTTTTTTGCAAATTAAGTGCCACGCTCGCGCTGTTGCACTCGTTGCAGCTGCTAAACATCAGAAACCGCAACCAAAAACTTGTCCACTTAAACTGAAGCGCCAGAGTATCTAGATAGACTGGCAAGCATGCTGGGCACCTGCATGATGCAGCAAAGCGTGCGAAACAAGCTTCGTTTCCACCATTTTTTCTCACGCGTCGTGCCACGTTTTCATGAGGGTACTACTAGCACTGCAAAATTGTCCATTATGGACACTTACCTATCTATCGAAGGGAATGACGCATCCCCCCCTCCGCGGCCACTACCGCAGCGGCTCCAAGCTCGTCCACCATCGATCTGTATACGTGGAATGTTGTACTATCGCCATTGGTGTAAAGGGTAAATCAAGGTCGCTGTTCACGAAAATGATGTTATTTTTCCAAATTCCCTGCCTCGCTCGCTGCGGCTAACTACATAACATCAGAAACGCAACAAAAAACTTGTCAACCTAAACTTCACGCGCCGGAATCTAGATAGGCCGGCCATCTTGCTTGGGGCTTCTGCGGTAGTGCCCCCCCCCCCAACAACTCCTAATAATTCTAGCTAAAACAACTGATGTATGAAACAGAGTTAAGGAAAAAGGGAACCACTTCCACAGCGGCTCCAAGCCCGTCCACCATCGATCTATATATGTGGAAGGTTGTACTATCGCCATTGGTGTAAAAGGTAAATCAAGGTCGCCGTTCACGAAAATGATGTCAGTTTTTTTCCAAATTACGAGCCTCGCTCGCGCTGTCGCGCTCGCTGCGGCTAACTACATAACATCAGAAAACGCAACCAAAAACTTAGTCGTCTAACCTTCACGCGCCGGAATCTAGATAGGTCGGCCATCATGCTAGGAGCTTCTGTGGAAGTGGACCCGGAAAAAGTGTTAGATGTAATGCAGTATAGATGGCGCCACAGTAGAATCTTTGCATTTTCGTTGAACAATCTTACTGAAACTTTTTTTTTTTTATTATTATTATTATTATTATAACGAATTACAGGTCAGAAAAGTCCTGGCACATAGATTGTAAGCAAACACCATTTACAATTTCATTGCTGTTGTGATGCGAGCTAGCAGCACAATGGCCACTAAAATTTAACTCTCACCAGTAGGTTATATACAGCTTACGGTACAAAAATGAGTATCGCACAACGTCTAATATTGTCGTAATTAACTCCCGCATGTACCAAAACCTACCTTCTAATTACCTAATGCGCCAAAACACAACCGTGAAATAAATTAAATAAATAAATAAAATAGCAAAGAGTGGTGGGGAGGGGAGGGGGGGGGAGAAGTGTATCAAAACAGTGTACAGAGCCTAGGCCTACAGCCCACCTTCGTTTCGCGGTTGAAAAGGTCGTATTTTCGCGCAGTGCTTTTGTTCCGTGATTTTCCGGGTATCACAAACTTACCGCCGTCCTTGTCCGTCATCCTAAACCACAAATTTCTTCGTTTGGCAATCTTTTAGCTGAACGCTACCCTGTGCCGATGGCTTCCCTTCTCCCGCAAAATTCTGAAAGACATGAGCTCCGCACTGCGCGCCAAACCAGAAAGATAGGGCAACCCGCAAATGACGTCACAATCGAATGCGATTGGGTGTTGGTTGGGTTTACAATGGCTAAAATAACACCCAGATTAAATTTCATGCTGAGAGAGGGCTTTTTTTTGTCATTCAATGCACCTAGATTTAGAGCTAGACAAAGAGAAAAGTGATGCTTGTAAGAAAAGCAGGCGTCAAGTTTTGTTTTTGTTGACGGATCAGTTTGCCGTCACTTATTGAAGGCAGGATGTGAGCAGCGGGAAATTTAATATTTAATAACCTCATTTAATGGCTATCCTGTAACTGTGCCCTAGCAAATTGTTAACAATAGGAGCATTTGGTATTTTACACTTTTCACACACACCAGAAAAAAAGGGGGCATGATGTAACACGGATCGAGACTAAACTTTTAAGGAGAAGTTGTCATTTCGTAAATTTCGGAATGCCAATGTTTGTTGTCTTCCCTTGATTCGGGTCCAGCCAACCAGCTGTGCCATTAATAAAGCATACAAAGCTTGTTTTGCAGGTCACATTCTTGTCTTCCTCTCCCGTCAGCTCCCTGGTATTTAGTGCTCCCTCTGCCCTCCCTCATCACCCCTAACGCCAGCACACTCCCCCAATACTAACTTTCCCACCACATTCTGCACTTCCCCTCTCGATGTCTCCCCGTAGACGAGACTTCCTGTCCATTTCTAACATCCCTCCTCTCAACTTCCACATTCTAAGCTCATTCTTTCAATTTCTACTCCCCAATCGCTTTGCCCCTCACCCTACATACAACCGCAGTTCGTAGGTGATTTTCGCGTTCAGTTATTAAGAATCGTTCCTGTCGCAGTGACGTTGGAGAAGTGTCTAGCACAAAATTTAACAGACTCCGCTAGCTTCCTCATCCTTTCAACCCACTTTGTGCCGCACCTCTGGGCTACATACTCATGGACCATGCGCACGGTCATTCCATCAGGTAGCTTACGAATCCTCATGTCATGTACCTGACCTTCGCTACTGCCTCCCCCCCCCCTCGAAGCTAGACCACCTCATTTCCCTCTCCACCGCTTCGCCAACTGTAAAATGATTCACCCAAAGCCCACCTTTCCAACGCCTCCTGAAACTGCTCCAACTGACACCAAGCTTCCTTCTTATAAACCAATATTTCCCTTGCCACCCTCTTCCACAAGATCCGCAAGATCTCACAGTGATTGTTAGCCCACATCGCCACCCTCTTTATCATCCCTTGTTACCCAACCAGCCATGCCCCTCCTTCTTCACCTTCTGTTCAAGGTAATTCTGCTTCACACAATTAAAGCCTAACCTCCCAAATATATATTAGTCTAAAAGTATATCTGTTCTTCTTTGCTGTATCTGTTTGGGACGTTTATATAACAAGGATGCAACATACTGTATTGAATATTGTTATCATCGTTCATGCTGTACAGCAGCAGCAATGTTCAAGAGAGGTTAACAGAGCCCTTGACCGAGTAATAAAGACATTCTATCTTTAATATGACCAGAAGCGTATGACATAACATAACATAACATAAAAGCGAGACAGAGCAGAGTCAGTGACTCAGAATGCACCCCCTCCCAAAACAAACACAATGACAAACAAAAACAAAAACAACATGCCATCAAAGTTAGCCTTAAAAGCATTCACAAATGGAGCAGAAGTCAGCTGCAGGGATACACAACCCTCTGCATCCTAGCCCAATATTTAGTCTAGAGAAAGTGTGATGGTTTCTGTACGAATGACCTCGGGTGATTTCAGGAGCAAGCAAAAAGTAATCTGACGGATCAAGGTATGTGAGCTGATGGGTAAGCTGGTAGGCAAAGATGAAACCTCTTCGGAACCTACCCCTGACACTCGGAAGATGCACTTGCTGAAGATGAGGCTTGTAAGGCAGATACCTGACGGGTTTGCGCTATTAAGTGATCCTGCATGGCAAGATTCAGGTGGGCTGGATGCATTTTCACAGCAAGGGCTGGAAACTTGGGAATAGTATTCAAGGTGTGGGAACTCAAAAGTTTTCTAGAGGATGGAAAAAGGCTTTTGCTGAACCTGGAGAATCTCTTGAACACGAAGTGAGCAGCACGAAAACCTTTGAAAATTCATGCAAGGAGTGCAGAGGAAATTTCATGGCTCAAGAAGACCAAGATCAAAATGTGAAGACTGCAGAAATTGGTCTCCCAAGGCTGGTGCACTGAGTGCAGGAGTTGTTGAAACTGAAATGCATAACAGCGTACTTGGAAGGGTTGAGGGTGAGCTCATGGGCTTGGACCAATTCAGAATATGATCGAGATCCTGCTGAAGAATGTGGCCAAGAGCAAGGGGAAAATGGGATTCAGATCATCTGCATAACTACTGGTAGTGTGAAGAAAGATTTTCAGGTAAATCAGAAATTAAGTTGAACAGCGAGGGACCAAGGACTGGTCCTTGGGGCACGCCTAAGGTGACGTGGCTCAAAAGGCTGTAGAGCCACGAAGATCAACCTCCTGTCCACAGTTGTGTAGGTAGGATTGAATCCAAAAAGTTATAAAGGAGAAGCTTGGAGACGATTTTACTGTGTTTAGTGGATTCGAAGGCTTTACGGAAGTCCAGAAATATTAAGTCATTTGTGGCATTGCTGTCTATAAGCTTTGTAACGTGGTCATAAATGTGGAGTAAATTGGTAAGAGACGTACACTTCGGAAGAAAACATTTATAAGACGGGTGGGGGAGGGGTGGAATGACTTTGGGAACTTCACACTGCTGGAGGGTATCAATATTCAGGCTGTTTTCATTGGTTCACAAACATATTCTGCATCTTCTTAATGCACAGGAATGTAAACTATTTATTTTCTTAGTGCACTGCAAATTTGTTGTGTTTAGTAATTTTTGCTTTATTTTTTATTCTGCTTGGCCAGCCTGCAGCGGTAAATAGTACGGTGGTTGCTGTGCAGATTACTGAAAAAAATAAGCACGGCAGTTTTGGCTTCAATAATGTGTGTCATGTACAGTTATCCCAGGAGGCAAACTCACCACCCACCCATACTTCCATAAAGCATTGGCGGGATATCGCATCAAAGCAGTTTGTGTGAGTGCTATTAAACAGAAGGACGGTGCATTATTCACATAAGCTTTCATTGTCATCAAAATGTTAAATAGGATTTGCTTAACCTTACTGTAAATCAGAAATGTGTAATTATTAGTTTGAAGCTTTCACTCGTGACTCAATGTTTGATTGGCTTCCCGAACACATATTGCCATGTTACGTATGTGTCAACAATGTATTTTACTGCCAGTTTATTGAAACTTGGGAAAGTGGAGATGTTGTACCGAGGTGGTAGTAGTGTTGACGACGAAAACTGGCCGGTGGCAGGGAGTATGCCAGAAATAAGCGTTATTTAGTTATTAAAGAATTGCAATGCCCCAAACACAGCGCCAAAAGTATATAAAACCAGACAACAACAATAACCATAATTTGCTTTTGACAGCGCCGATGCTAACAGAAACAAAGCAGGTCGTTTAATATGAATGGCAGCAAGTAAGATGCTTGGCGCCAGGACAAAGTCGCCAGTGTACGATCTGTCTCAGGTACCACTCCACAATAGTAAGTGGGAAATATTTTAGGCAATGAGGGACAGCCTTCTTCTGAGATGACCTCAAGGCGCTGGTCATTATTTTTAGCCCCGGAAAGTGGGATCATGAATTTTTCAGGGTCTCTCGATGGGA
>JAHWFP010129230.1:0-36544 GCA_023313725.1 Lithobius niger | reverse complement strand
CTTCGTCTGTGCCTTTTTTCTAGAGGAATTTTATTTCTATAAATTTTTACATTAATAATTTTCAAATTTACTATTGCCAATTAACCATTAGATTAGCCAAATTGACACGGCTTACTTTATTGTATGACCATTCTTCACATGCTTAAGTTGCTTCATTCCGATTTTTGTAGAGACTGGCTAACAATTGCTGATTTCGTTCGCTTCGCTCACTCAATCACTGCATCCCCTTCAGTTGTTTTGTTTATCCCTGCACCTTTCCCTTAATTTTTCAAGATTTCGTTGACATTTTAGTCATGCAGAAACCCCTGAAGGTCGCTGTTAGTTAAACAGCAGAGCGCGAAGCATTTTAATTTTGGGTTATTAACAAAAACCCGTTAGCTCGTGGATGCTCGTATTGTTGCGTAACCATCGTCTAACGTGCTTCCCGATATTCTTATGCAATCCACGGCAACGTTAATTTTTCTTTATTTTGTCCTTCGTTACATTTCAGCTTTCAGTTCGTCCAGGCTTTTACAATAAATCTAAGAACCCGTGTTGATTGTCCACGCCATTGTTGCTTGAAATCTTTGGTTGCAACTTGGCAAAGAAACGAATTTAAATTCGCCAGTGGCGAATTTCAAAACCCTCCCACGCATTTGCCCTGAACCCTACAACCCCCAAACCAACTTAGGGACCATGCTCAGATCACCATGCATCCGTGTGTAAAAGTTCAGCTACGTAGGCTTTCTCAATTTTGTGCTAGCCGTGAGCAAAGAGTCTATGGGATATAACATGGGGCCAGCGTTACTAGTTACTAGGTAGTCAGTAACATAAAAACAACGTTGTTGACGCATCTTTCTCTGTATGAATGGTGGACACTCAGCTTTTAACTTTTATTTTTTCTTATCCCTGCACCTTCCCCTTACATTTCCCACAATTTGAAAGATTTCTGTCGCATTGGGATTTATCCGCAACATGCCAAAATATGATTTTAGTTGCTTACAGTTAACACAGACACATGTCTGCTAGTGAGGCCGCCTTTTTATCATTAACAATCAATTTTTTAACAATCGGATGTCTACAAGGGGATGATATACTGTTACTTCGAGGCGAATCACTAGCGTGTGTCTAGATAGAAAGAAAACTACATATTATCTCGAATGGAGAGTAATGTCAATTCAATCGAACAAATTCTACTTACTGGACAACGGATTTGCATCACCGGTGGTTAAACATGCTGAAAATAATAAACAATAATAAAAATACATCTATCAGAATTAATGCATAAGGGGACAGATATATAGTTACAACGAATGTTTTCCTTCATTTTTTAGGAACTTTTAGCCTTACGTTGAAACTCGACTAGAGAGCGTCTCTAGATAAAAGGCCTTTATTTGCATTGGGGTCGACTTGTTTTTAAAATTTACTCTAGCATTTATTATGCCATCCACTAACAACATATAGCTGGAAAACCAAACTAAGGTTGCGTTTGTGCCACTAGATCTTCTCGCTCGCCGAACACTATTTGCTAGTAGCCTAGATCATTATTATTTACGATTAGTTTCCAATTTCTACTAAATGAATGCGGAAATTCATATCAAATTAAGTGCATTACAAATATCAACAAAGATAAAGAACAATGAGCAAGTGTAATCGTTTCTCGCTATTCCCGAAATTTGCCATTCTTGCACAACGAACAGCTTCTGGCCGCGATCAGACGACGGTAGACTAAATAGCTGCTTACAGGGAATTCAAAATCCAACATGCCGTCCATTTTGGGGTTATCGAGTCGAATACAAACCATCGAATGCCGGCTTTCAGAAATCAGTCCCTTCGTTTTGTACTGCGATAAAAATTGTTTTCTTGATGTCATAAATCGACGCTGTCAGGCCGTACGCATCGTACGTCGTTCGCGTGGCAAGAGGAACAGATCTGCGTCCGCGTCGTTGCCATGGTTACTATACTCGAAAGCTGCATGCGAGAAGCAGCCAACAAATTTAGTATTAACCAAGTAAAAGCTAGTGTGCGAGAAGGTTGTCGTTGCACAAACACGCCCTAAGCCAGATATGCGAAACATTTTGCAGTAGCATGGAAAAAGAAAGGAAAGATGATACATTACGCTGTTCTTTGGTCTATGCACCAGCACATTTGCGAACTGAGCAATATCATCACATTACAGCTATGGCCTATTTTTTTTTTCAATTCCTTGTAAATTCGGTCTTAGACAATTCATCCCCTACAATTCGATCCCAAAATTCCATAGTGCGACAATTCGGCCCCGTATAAAATGTAAGCGTACGAAAATTCGGTACCGCAAAATGAGAATGAAATCGTCAGAGTGGGTAAGGAGGTTTAAGTTGAGCTCCATGAAGTACAAAACAATTTGTTTTAAATTTGTTATCGCCCGTACATCAGCGTCAGTGCAATCAGAACTATGTGATGGGGGGGGGGGGGGGGGTCGCTAAAGCCTCCCCGTTAGAACTGACCAAACTCACTGCCGGGAAATATATAATATGAAGAGAGAAAATCTGGTTGTGGAAATTACACCACAATTTTATTTATATTTTAAAGATTAAGGTAACATAACTCGGAACCAAATTTTCATATTTAGTCCTCAATTTTTAACTAGTACCTTTTATTTTTTAAACTTGGAAATTTTTTTCAACTTGGTAACAAATTATCATTCCTTTGTTAGGATCGAATTGTCTGGGATCGAGTTTTCAGGGCCGAATTGTTTGGAACCAAATTGTCGCTGGATCGAATTATCTAGTATCTGAGGGACAAACCTATAGGAAACATTCTATTTTTTTTTTCCAGTTTCTTAGCTTAAAGGGCCAAGCGAAGCTAGGGATTGCTCAAACAATAAATTTCATAGAATCAGAGTTCTTCAATCCTAGTTAGCCAAATCAGGGCCATAGCTGGGGGGTGGAAGACAAGCGGGGCAAATGCCCCTTCACACAAGGCTGACTAGGACGTAATTAGATCCAATCATTTTTATTCGTATATTAGCCGTATCGTTCTCTTCGCTCACTCCATTGGCGTCGACCAATGCTTCCTGTAATTTCTTTGATTCCAAGATCATCACAAAATCACTGTGCTGTGCTGATTATTTTGACGCAAACTAATTGCAATTGTTTCTCACAGTTCGTTCATCACATTCCTCAGCACGTCTGCATTTCACCTACTTCATTCAAAACATACGATTTGTTTGTTTGTACCTTTATACGTCTTCTCCTGCAGAAGTGATCCCTTAACGAAGGTGAGAGATGAAAGATTGAGAGAGCAAAGCGAAACATACATTAAAAAGGTTTAGTTTATGTGGAAACCGCTCGCTTTGCTCCCTCAATCGACGCACCTCCGTGCTTCAAAAGCACGAATGTTTTCCACCCTTTTAAAACCAGCTCTACGGGTCTGATTTTTCCAGGCATCAAGTCAGGTGATACAAAACCTGACTTGATTTACAGATTTACAGATTTATATGTGGTATGTTGCAAAATACGTCGTCCTTTTAGGCTATTTTTTGCGTGCTACCTTTTCCAGATCATCTCAGTATGTAACTAATGGTTTCAAGACGGTTTGTTTGTCACGAATTTTAACCCGTGCATGAACAATCTATGACGTCATGAACAAACATCATGAGGGTTAAAAAAAAACAACTTTGATGTTAATTTTTGAGGCTCTTTCACGTATTTGAGGGTTATAACGTCAACTTACATCAATGAAAATAGGCCTAACTGTTGCGCAATTTAATTTTCCTTCGTTTGGTCCTACTCCCATCTTTGTAGGTGCCTTGGTTCCAGAGGAGAGTTAGATGCTTTTTCCAAATATTTTTACAAATTTTGCTTATTTTCCACACAAATACAAACTGCAAGCCTAGCCAGCAGCATAATAATTTTGACCAAGAAAAAAATACAAGCCAGTTTTTTTGCCACCTTTTTTTTCCTCTACGCCTACGCCGTGCATAAATACTACTACGCGCACAAAGAAGCAAAAGGCGAATAGCTGTCTAATTTAGAAAATGTAAAATAATCACTAACCTATGAAAACAGACGCAAAAAGTAAAAGAGCCAATTGATTTCTGGAAGCCATGGTTCTTCAACAAATGCTTGTTTTTCGGCCCGAAGTAAAACTTGCGGTGCTCTGGATGATAATATGCGGTGAAGTATAAGGCCGTTGACGGCTAGTTTTATAGGTCAATAGGTACCCGGCTACGTCACTCCTACTCATGAGCGCGCTATTTCACGATTGGTAACGAAGCCTTTGTGCATGCATGCGTACGTGCGCGCATGCGGACGCGTATTCAAAGCGGGAAACTGGTTAATCCTTAATCCTACACACTTGTGCGACTACAGAAAACTGTTACTGTATTTTTTGTTGCCCTTTATTTCTAAAATAAAAAAAAAGAGTTATCTTCTAAACTCATTAAAAACGTATGATGTGCGTATACCTCTACTCCTCTTGAACTAAGGCACCTACAAAGATGGGAGTAGGACCAAATGAAGAAATTAAATTGCGCAACCGTTAAGCCTAATGTTGTCACTATAACTTGATTTTGTAACCCTCAAATACGCGAAAAACACTGTAAAAACAACGCCAAAGCTTTTTTTTTTAAATCTTCATGACGTTTGTTCATGACGTCACGGTTTGTTCACGCAAAGTTTATTAGGCCTGAACACACTTTTTCTATTAAAGCTATGACGTCGTGAGCAGGCGTGCTGCGGGATGTGATGGACGAACTGTAAGCAATAATTGCAATTAGTTTGCGTCGAAAAAAAATCAGTACTGTGATTTGGTTTTGCTCTTGGAATCAAAGAAACTAGGACAGGCCTTATATGGCCGATTTTTTAGAGCACTAGCGGAGTCGCTCGCTTCACTCGCTCATTCCGCGTCGTCTCGCTCCCCTCCTCCTCCCCCTCCCCTCCCCCCCCCCCGCTCGCTTCCCCCCCCCCCCCCTCATTTAATTTGCCGTTCGGTCGGTAGATGGTATATGGCACGTTGCTGGCCGTTGTGTTCTGGGCGCAGCTACTCTTATAATTTGCCGTTCCGTCAGTAGATGGCGGAGATGGCATCGTATGTCCTGCTTGCTGCTGCGCTACAGATGGCTGCTGCAAATGGCCGCGTTGCGGAGCTTGTGTAATTATGTATATAGATTGTTGTGATTTCCCGTTAGCAGTCGCCCGAAGCTTTCATTATATTAGATTTAGTTAGATTCAGGGTTAAGAGAAATAGAGTCTTAGATTCCGTTTCCATGAAGTAGTGTGACTGGAAATAAAAAACATGACGTCATCAGTACTGTGCCACTTTGTTGAAAACACAGTTCGAATCATTGTTTATACAGACAATTCCGTTTGATAGAGATACAAACAAACAAACGAAACAAGATTATCGAGATTCTCCCTGCGGACGCACAAATAAAAGAAATAAGATTATCGAGATTCTCCCTGCGGACGTCGATAAAATGAGGATTATCGAGAGTCCCACTGCGGACACACATATAAACAAACAAATATTACGATCTTAGTTATATAGACTGCAAGAACAATGGATCGACGCCAATGGAGAGAGCGAAGCGAACGATATGGCTGTATTCACCTTAAGATTGAGCCAGGCGAGTGTAATAATAATAATAAAAACGTGTTGCGTAAGTAACTTGAGTGGGAAGGGCCCATTGCGGTCCACTGACTCCCAGCCAAACTTAAAATTTTTTGAAAGGAATCAGTAAAATACAAAGTAAAGTTGCAGGTCAGGTCAATTGATGTCACAGAATGAAAATAAAATACTGAACAGTTAGAAAGTAACTGGAGTCAAATCAACAAGTGCTTAATAATAATAAATAAAACAGTAAACTAGAAAAATAAAACAAAAACATATTAAAAACCTTTTAAAGCATTTAAAAATTATATAAACATATCGTTAAAAGGCACTAAAGCAGTGAACTGAAATTTAAAAGCGCATTAAAAACCTTTTTAGGTAACATCTGGAAAGCCTACTTTTAAAAGAAGGTAAGTTAGGTGCCTTGACCACCTCATCAGGAAGGGCATTCCATGGTACGACAACTCGTTTATCCAAAAATACTTGCGAGTATCACAGTTAGCTTTGTTTACCATTAACTTGTAAGAATGACTGCGAGTCCCATCACTTCAAAGACAAAAGAGTAATCAAAATCAACTAAATTATGCAAAAGAGAGAATGTTAAATGCAAGTCTGCACGAAGTCTTTTGGCGTAATATTGTGGGAGCAAAGCTGCAACAAAGTTTTGGCTGCGTGAAATGCAGCATTGTCGGCGTATTGACTTTTGACTTTCGTCGATGTGCTAAACAAAAACTTTTTTTTTTCTTTTTTTTTTTGCAAATATAACTAGCCACAGAAGTAGGGGCTGGGTATAATTGCAGCTAATAATTGCAATAATTAACGTAAAAATATTTTATAGAGGTAACGGGTCGAATCTTGCTGGCTCATTTAGCTCATTCATAGCTCCACCCAGCTCAATTAGTTTTGTGTCCAGCTCATATATTATTAGAAAACAAAAACGAAATCGTTTGATGTTTAACGTAAGATTTATCTGGTCCGAAGTCAAAACAACAAAGGAAAACAAATAAACTTTCCTGTTAGGTTTCGTATACCGCGGTGTTCCTGTGCTGTTTAGTACACGTGAAACATTACTGCTGTATTCATATGTTTTTACAGTTTTTACTTTGGAACACGATAAGTGAATATAGAATAGGTAAGGGTGGCTTGTATGCTGATCGTAAACCTTACAACCAAAAATCCCATGATTTGTTTAAACCCCCCCCCCCCCGCTTCTTGGGCGTGAGTGAATTTATTCAACGACATTGGCCTATGCTCAAGCTGCATTACTCTTATAACTGTACAATGATGACTAGGATAATCATATGGTCGCTAAAAATTAATTAAGTGGTTGGTTCTAGGGAGTGGTACTAAAAAAGCAATTATGCGAGCGCGCGATGTTTTTTTTTAATGTTTTATTCGTGATTTTTCAGAAGCGGGCGATGGTGTTTTTTCCCCAAACAATACGAAATCAGTAGCTTACATTTTGTTGTGGAATCTATATACTTATTTGCCTTTTAAAGAAGGGGAATAAGCCGCTAACAATGTAGAAGCCAAACAATGCTTACAATACTTATTTCTGTTACGAGATTAAAATGACGACGCCGCTAACAATGTAGAAGCCTAACAATTAGGAAATCAAGAGCTTCAATAACGCTGGCTAATAGAGCCGAATTGAGTAATTTCAAAGTTGGTTGAGTTACAATCACTGCCTGTGCGATCGTTGTTGCGGATTTATTGCGTTGGTATCAAGACAGTGAAACAGGCAACGCAGCTACACTGAGAAGTGCTTTTTACTTTTTTTAAGAAGACCAAATACCCCGGGACCCCAGGGGGAGGGGGGGTTGGACATTGGACAAATCACCCAATGAGGAAGTTTTGGGGGGGGGACAAGGGCAGGGAGAACACCCCCCCGCGCCCCTTTTTATGCCATGCTGCCCAGTATAGTATTTCGCTGGGGCATGCGTAGATGAATAACCCCAAAATACCGCCGATGCCCAGGAAAGGGGCACAAACCACACAATGGGGGAGTGGGAAGGTTCCGGGGGAACAGGAGGGCGTTTTCAATACATGCTGCTCCGTATAGTATTTCGCTCGCACATGCGCAGATGATCTGCCCGGGTACTGCTAGTACAATATCTATGTGCAAAAGTTGCAAATTTGGTAAATATCATTCTTCATAACCAAACTTTTAGATGCGACATGCCTCTGAACGCACCTTAGATTTGTTTCGACGTGATCACGTGAATGGAGCAAAGAGTTGATATGGTCATCGGCTCCAGAAAATGTTTGGTGAAAGTGCTGATGCATGATTGGAGATTTTTTTTTAGACACTGTTGTGAAAAACGTTTCATACGCAAAGAAAAAAAAACCCATGCGTGCGCTCCTGAGAACCACTTTATTAATCTTTAGTGGCCTATAACCAAAACTGTGGTAGCCACTGAATATATGTAGAGTAGGTAAGGGTGGTCTGTGTGCTGATATGCAGACAATTTCTTGAAACTTACAGCAAAAAAATCGAAGAAAGCGCTCTAACGACGAAGAAAAAGAAATGAGCAATTTATAAAGATGTCAAGTCTTGAATACACTGGCCATTGTTATAGGTCGTTTAATACTAAATGGAGAGAGATTGAGACCTGAGTGTTAACTATTATAGAAAAGTCATAAAAAGACAGTAGCGGGATCGTAAATGACGAGGGTTTTGGTTCAGCTGTTATCGGGTTAATAAAATTTGCAAATATAAGGCGTTAAAAAATTCAAACTGCAAGCCTAACGAAGGCCTTTCTTTACAGCAACAGTGTAGTTCGTTACGTTTCTATGATGTAAACCGTCACTGAAATTAACAAAATAACGAAAGTGACTCCATAGTAATTTCATTTTATTAAAGCAATACGTATTTATGGGTTATTTGTTTACTATAGTTAGGGGGCGTTCAAGTATTACGGCATCAAGAAATTAGCTATTTTCAACCCCCACGCCCTCCCCCCCCCAGTCATCAATCGTCATGAGTTTGCTCAATCGGCCCTCCAGTATTTCTAACTTTATCCCCCTCCGGGGGGGGGGGGTGTTTTCCCTGTATATCCTCAGTGTTCTCTGAGGACTTTTTTTTTTCATTTTGCGTATTTCCTCCCCGTTTGTTGGAATAACGGTTCTTACGTCACCAACTGGCCACCCCCGTTTCCCCCTTAGCCAGCAATCGTCACCAGTAGGCGAACCCCCTCCCCCTTTCCTGATGACGTAATACTTGAATGATCCCTTACTTGTTGACCGCGGAGGAAAGCATTAGTGGTAAGACAACGCGATTTCATTGTTGCAGTAGTTTGTCTTCATTATTAAAATGCTAATGAAGACACTCGCTTCGCTCGCTCATTAAGCATCGTCTCCCTCCCTCCTCACGGCTAATGACTCCCCCCCCCCTTTTTTTTTTCTAATGATCATTTCTATTGTATTCTTGCATTTTCATGCTGCCGAAAATTAATGAGGCTCAAAGCAGTCTCGCAGCTGCCTCTTTGAAAAGCATGCTGTCCTGACAGCTTCCCCTCAATACATCCCTCCTACCAGACGCGCGGTGCCGGTGTGGCCTTGTCCTTTCTTAATTTGGTTGCTCTTTCTTTTCTCCCGTCATCCATTATTATTACACCGGTAGAGCCTTGCGCCCAACCATCTCTAAATTTACATGGAAATTTGACCTCGAAATTTCCGTAACTTGTGTTTCTTTAAAGGAAAATTGAAAATAAGCCATTAGGGAAAATCATTCACAGGACAATTGGACGTGTACACAGCCAGTGGACGAGTAGCCGTATCGGTAAAGGTGTTACGTCAGTGATCTGGTGGTGGATTGGTTCAGTGGTTCAAATCCAAATTCCGTCACTTGAATGAATCGTAAGTGCATAAAGGTGGCTTACTGTACTACGTTATTCTAACGTGGGATTTTCGCTGATGGGTTATTTCCAATTTTCCTTTACATTCTTAGCGATTTACGTCTATTTGTATGTTCATTGGAGCGGAGTGAGGCCGAAGGTCGAGCCAAGCTCCGCTATGATCACACTCCAATTTAATCTTAGACTGCGTATAACGCGAAAAAAAACCTCAAGAACTATCCAAACCACACTTTGCATGCAGTAGCACGGGTGTCTGAACAAGGTTTATCAAAAAATAAATCCAAAATCGCCCATGGGGTTGAGGAATCATCAGGGTGACAAAATGGACCAAAAGCCAAGAACCAAACAACGAGCGCTTGGTTGGCGTTAATGACCAAGCTGTCGACGCGCCATTAAGCCTCATCTCCCCCCCCCCCCCCCCCAACAACGAGACAGTGAGGCCGTTTCTAATAATTGTTAAAAGCATCCGATTGTTAAAAACAAGTGAGTGTTGATGATAAAGAAACGGCCTGGAGTGGTTAACGTTCGTTAAACCCTTTGAAACCCTTTGAGCTGCCTCACTAACAAGCAAGTATCGGTTAAAACAAACAGAAAAAACCATCCCATAATTTATTATTTCTGACGTAATCACTCCTACGGTGTAACAATATAATCTATAAACTTCTACAGCGAACCCAACGAAATATTAAAGGAAGGTTGCCACAACCGTTCAAACGCTGTGAATCTTAAAAACGATGCAAACATCAATTTATAAAAATCGAAAAGCTATTAGAAAATTAGTTCAAACTTATGCCTGTGCTAGGATAAATTTTGCAAGCATTATCACGTATGACTGTAGCTATGCGTGTTTTACCATAATCGTCGGACTTAAGTTTCTCTAACATTCGTGTCAGTTATTGCGACTGAATTTGCCCACCATGTTCAACCTTAATAGCGGGTTGCCATCCCATAATCTTAAAGCGGAAGTACCACTAATGGCTGCGCTTTAATTCGTGAATCTGCTCAGGGAGCTTGGATTATACGTAGCTTTGATAGGGTGGGCCCACTTACTACTATAGGGCGCGTTTATGCAAAAAAGCCTGCTCGCTCGCCGAAAGCTATTTGCTAGTCAATGCGGTACTAGATAACAAATTGTATGTATTATAAATAACAACACGGATAAAGAACAAAGTGCTACAGTAATTTTAAACATTGCTACAAGATTCTTGTCATTTTACGCCATTTCCAAAATTTGCTATTCTCCCTGAAAGTAAAGCTTCTAGCAATGATCAAACTTTCGGCAGAATAAATAGCTTCTCGTAGCGAGAATTCAAAATCCAACATGGCGTCCATTTCGTGGCTATCGAATCGAGGACAAACCATCGAATGCCGGCATACAAAACACAGTCCGTCGTCTTGTACTGCAGTAAAAATTGTTTTCTTGTTGTCATAAATCGACGTTCAAATGTTGCAAGCATCGTACGCTGTGTCACGAGGCACGTGGAGAAGATTTGCGTCTGCGTCGTTGCCATGGTTACTAACACGCATAGACAACTCGAAAGCCACATACTCCGGTAAAGGCGAGAAGCAGCCATCAGATTTAGTATTGATCAAGTAAAAGCTAGTGAGCGAGAAAACTGTCGTTGGGTAAACGAACTCTTAGGGTGCGTTTAGGCCGCAGCTACTCGCCTTTGCATTCTCGCAGCTAGAACTCAATCGCGATGGTAAAGGTGACATTGCCATGGTAACAACGCTAAATGGATTAGCTAAATCAGACATCGTTTGGGTAAATACTTGCAGTCTTATAATCCGTGCCAATAATGTAAAGAATTCCTCATGACAAAACAATTTTCCCAAACGCTTCTGAACTCATGTTATTTGCTGTTTTCGTTGCGAGGCGGCAGACATAAAACCGCCGCCATGTTGGAATTTGAGGTGATTTCTAGCTTCTAACTGCGAGAATGCAAAAGCGAGTGGTTGAGCTGCTTCAAACGCATTTGACGTCCCTGCTCCCATTTCGCGCCATTTTACTGGTTCTTGCATCTCATTGCCTTTTGATTTTGCTGATGAATCGACGACACAAAATTGGAATAACAAACGAACGAGTACCCATCATCAAACATAAGCCGGACCGCTCCAATTGTTGAAATTGTTTAATAGTGCATTAACCTACCAGTACAATCGACAATGCGACTGAAAATCGCAACGTTTGTTATCAGACGGAGAGCACCGTCACAAGCGACCATCCTAAAATTACGCCATCGTTTTGATTTGGAAGTAATGACGTCACCAACTCTCGACGTGGGTAATCGGGTAAGAATTTGCCGCTTTGTCTTAATAATGTGTATTTTAACGTTCAGTAAAGATAGAGCGATGAGATAATTCATAATTATTCATTAATTTCATTAAAAAGTACTCGCTAGTTGAAACAAACCTTTTTGTTAATTTCGAAAAACCAAGCGTCGTCTAGTTCGAAGATTGGTCTAGGAGCAAAAACATCATCATCTGAATCTCGCTCGTGTTTACTTAACCACGGGAAATAGCTATGCTATAGCTCAGACGCGTTCAACTGAGTGAATCGTCCCGGTAGATAGTAGAAGGTCCCTGAATCTGCTAGTCCTATATATCGTCTAGACTACCATATTGTAACAATATACAACAGTGCAGTGTCAGCTGCAGTACTGTCACAATCACGGATTGTTGAATTTCGCCGCTGTGCTAGTCCCTTAATCCTACTTCGTTTCCGCAGTTTCTAAAATTTTGACATGGCAGAACCTGGAGTAGTTCCTTCGGATAATGAAAGTTCGGAGGAAGAGGAAAGCATTGGTGCTGAAATACTCTCCGAATATCCGTCAATCAATTTCGACAGCAAGGTTTACAAGAGAAATAACTGGAGGAAGGATTGGCCAACAGTGCAGAAGTTAGAAGAAGTAACTATTGCAGCTGTGAAAGAGGTGAGTGAGAAGGAAACACAGATGGCGAGTTATTCTCAAGTAAGGCCTCACATCGAAAAGCAGTTCAAGGCATTTACAGATGAAATCGGTGAAGAAGAAACGAATAAGCTGGTGAAGCAACTTCTCATTACCCTGGTGAAAGAAGGGAGGATCATAAAAGGACAAAAAGATGCCTACAAACCTTTACAAGAGTGGTGAGTAAACGTTTGTGTAAAAAATAGTACTTGGTTAGATCTACGCTGTATGCACGTTGATCATTAACGACTATCCTCTCACCTTCGATCTCCATAATATGATTTTTATTTTAGTACATCTTCATTTCACGTTGATGCCAACAGGATTAAGTTTTGCAACATCATTAACGATTGCCAACTCACCATCCATACTTATAATTTAACAAGCTCTTCATTTCATGCTGATGCCAGTCGGTATTAAGTTTTGCAAGATCATTAATAATTCCCAACTAACCAACTGCATACCACGATTTCAGTAGGTATATATTAATTTCATACTGATGCCAACAGGATTAGGTTTTGCAATATCATTACCACCTCACTATTTCCATACTGCGAATTTGGCAGGTATTAATTTCATGCTGATGCTATCGGTATTAAGTTTTACAAGATCATCAATGATTGCCGACTCACTGTCTCCAAACCGCGATTTTAGTAGGTATTAACTGTATGCTGATGCCAAAGGGATTAAGTTTTTCAAGATATCATTAACGATTACCACCTCACCATTTCCATACTGCGAATTTAGCAGGTATTAATTTCATGCTGATTCCATCGGGATTAAGTATTGCAAGATATCACTAATGATTGCCAACTCACCATCTCTAGGTATTATTAACTTTATGCTGATGCCAACGGGGTTAAGTTTTGCAAAATCGTTGATAATTACCAACTCGCAATCTTCATACTGTGATTTTGATAGGTATTAGGTTTATATTGATGCCAACGGGATTAAGTTTTGCTAAATTTTTAACCGCAGGTTTTTGCCAGGTCTTTGAAAGGTCTTAATTTTTTTCTTTTGTAATTTTGGATAATATATACCTTAGCTTTGAGCAACAAACTTTTGAAGTTGTTTGAAATACCTTACACGTCTGTCGTAAAATGTAGTTGAGGTTGTTTTCTAAATTTTCAGTTCGACGTGTTTTCATTAGTAGTTTATCAGGCTATTAAAATGAGTTTAAGAAAAAAAACCAAGCTGGAAAAAAAAACCGGATGGGGAAAAAATGAAGAAAAAACTTTCACTTGTGAACCTCACCAGGAAAAGATTTTTCTTCGTTATTTTCCATCGGTTTTTTTCTTTACCCGGCCTGGTGAAATTCGAGCCAAGGCAACTGACCTAACCTAATCTGTAACAACAACACGGAACAAAAAACTTATTTCTCTAGCTTTCCGCAGCTTTTTTCTCTCGACTTTTTTTCCCCGTGGCTGTTTTCCATCATCCTCTTTTCTGCTGCTGTTTTTTTTTTTCGTCCTTACGCCCACGATAACGGACAAACGTATTAGTGTTGGTAAGTTGGTTGATTAAGAAAGATATTTCTGATTGTATTGGTCTCGAAAAAGTGTTAAAAAAAATTACATTGGCTTTGGTAAAAGTCCTTAAAAAGTGCTTGATTTTTTGGCATCTGATCATGTACGACTGTTAACCTCACCATCTCCATACTTTGAATTTAACAGGCGGGGTATTGGTTTCATGCCAATGCCAACGGGTTTAAGTATTGCAAGATCATTAACGATTAACCCCTTAACACAGTTTAATTATTAAACGAGTTGGCTTTTGGGCCAATTAACATGGTGTATTGAATCCTCAAAACGGTCACGCATTATGAATAAGGTGGACATTTGTCGAAGTTCGTAAGAAACAATTAAAAACAAACAATTTATTGTCGCAAGTCTTATCCTGGGCATTACACACATAACGCCTTTGCCGTCTTAACTTAACTTAAAGGGTAATTACATCCATTTTGACATGCATGTTTGACTTTTGGATCACTTGCACAATAACTAAACACAAGAATTGCGGTAAGAATACGTTACTTACGTCCGATATAACAATTTAATTACTGCATCACAAAAACACGACACGGAGATCGCCATTGTTTTGCTGGATATTACCAGCCGATGACCACATCGGCTCTTTGCTCCATTCTGCATGATCGCTTCGAAACGAATCTAAAGGTGGATCAGAGGCATGTCACAACTAAAAACTTGGATCTAAAGAAAGCTTTTAGCAAATGTGCAACATTTGCACGCTGATCCTAGCATGAAAACATAGATATTGTATTCCACAGAAAATATAAGCTGCAGATTTCGTTTTGTTTGGTAAAAAAAAGGCATTGCCCGCATCTGAAAAATTACGAATAAAACGTAAAAAAAAAACACCGCCTGCTCAATTTTTTTTAGTGTCACTCCTGAGAACCACTTAATTAATTTTAGCGGCCTAATCGAATTCGGTATGCAAATTCATGTCTAATTACGACGTCGTACGAACGGGCGATTTTGTCCACTCTGGTTGCCGTGTCTGTCAGTCCGTGGGATGGCGTGGGAGGGGGTTTGATGGTGGGGGTTCGGGTGGCTGGGATGGGATTTTACGCCGTAAGCTAAAAGAGGGATGAACGGTGAACTTGTCGGGGAGCCTGGCGTCTCTTCTCGAGTTGCTGGGTCCCTGCGTTTGCCTGAGGGTACACTCACCCTGGACAGCCACGCACCGATTCAACACGGCTTTCGTGCGTGCTGTTCTAGGGACGAGGGGGAAAGAAGCAGCCAATACGAACGCTGGAAGTGGGTTATAAGCAGGACCGTCGTCCCTTCCCTACCAGCCCTGCTCGCCAAACACGTCACCCGAAACCGAAGCGCGACAAGTTGGACCATTCTGTACCAGACTCTGCACCAACATGGCCACGAAATCGGCGAGAACTACATTTTCTGAAGAAGAAGAAGCGATACTGATCGATTATTTTGAGGCAAATCCTTTTCTGTGGAACAAGAGACTTCCCATGTACCGAGATATTCTGGAAAAAAAGCGTGTTCGCCTCCGTTTGTTGCCTTACCTCAGGGAAGGAAGAAATGGTAAGAAATTAGAATGTTATTATTATTCGATTAAGAGACTATGCGAGTTAAGTGACTGACGTAAAACTCGGGCCTTCTGACCAGAGGGTGCCTCAACCCTTAAAAACGTGGTGGGGCCATATTCCAAAATACTCCCCCCCCCCCGCGCGGGGGATTTTTTTTTAAAAAGTTAACAAAAAAAAAAGTTTTAATAATGCTCGACAGCTGGGTCCGCGACTGTTTTTTTTTTTTTTTTATCCGGAAGATGCTGTGTCATGGCTGGTCTGGTCATCATAGTCTTGGCTATCTAAAGTAAAATCCATAATAAACTTTTCATAATTTCTTTAATTTTATTCACTAGTACTACCAAACCATCGCCTTCGTAAATACTTGTATTCACCTTTTCTAAACCAGGCGCAATGGCTGTTTGCCGTGACGTCACCGTGAGTTAGCCAATGACGAACGAGAACAACGGCTGTTTGGCCGTCTGATTGGACTAGCGCAGTCACGTGATATGCACGTCACAGCAAACAGCCATGGCGCGTGGTATAATAACTACGTGATGTGGAGCAGCTTACATCACTGCGTGGGCGTGCGTTAGGAAAGTCACAACCAGGCAACGTCTAATAACATACAGATCAGTGGTTGGGCCCTATGAGCTTAAGTCAAGACACGCATGCAGTTCACTTCTTTTTAAGCATGCCGCCAACTAACAGTCTAAATAACTAAAAGTACGTGAATCTCACTGAAATTTAAACTAACCAATTATTTTTAATGGCCATTTACTGGACAAACTAATAAAAATAAGCTAGAATAGCAATGAAAACTTACTGTTGAGCGATTCATACTGGAAAAAGTGGTGGGGCCAAATAGACTAAACTGCAAAAGTGGTGGGGCCACGGCCACGGCCCATCCGCCCCACCGGCCCCCCTGGCTCCGGCGCCTATGCTTCTGACTGAGCCAAACTCACAACGACATATTTCATGCACAAGATTAATAATTGTCGGCGCATAAATTGGCGATTGTTCACAAAATAAGTGAAAAGTAAAAAAGCGTGGGACCAACCCAACTATAATCAACAGACCACTTGGGCTGGTCCCACTTTTTTTTTTTTTACTTTCCCCCAAAACGAAGCCTATGCCAGATAAATAGTTTTATTTTTACTTTGTAGACATCGCGTGCTGTGAATTGGTTTTACCGCGAAAGTCAGCAGAAAAAAATTGTTGCTAAAGTAATTTTTTTTTTACAAGTCTAGCAGCTGCTAACTTGGTGCACAGTACAAACAAGAAGTAAACGCCTGTTACGATCATGCATGATCACGTTGTGATGATCTAGAGCCAAACATTGCTTCGATAATGAAAGATAAACTGTAGAGTCTAAAAGGGGAAGGGGAAAGAGTAAAATTGTTCGAGACTACAAAGGAGGGTGGGAGCAGGGAGGGGGGAAGGCATGGTAAATAAATTTTACACAACCGTCATACTCTTCCATAAGTCATAAAATTAATGGGTAAAATTTTGAGTTTTTGCCTACATAGCTTTTATTTTCTTGTAGATGACGAAGTAGTACACAAATGGCGATCCCTCAACGACTATTTCAAGGCTGAACTAAGAAAAGAAAAACGAGGCCAATCCCAAGGCTCAGGCACAGATCGTTACACGTCAAAATGGCGTCACATCGACAGAATGCGGTTTCTAGTGATGTCAAAACCAAGACCGTCGGTTGATAATATCCAAACTCAGGTAAAAATGGCATCATTTAATTTTTTTTTTAAATCGAGGTAGCAGTGTGATCACCGTTTTAGTGATCGTTTAGATTTAGAAATTCTCTACTGACATCAGCTAAATTACTAATTATTTATTTTTAATGTTGGTAGCCAAGGGTTCTGCAAATAAATAAGTATCGCTTTAAATTATAGAGCAGTGACGATTGACGTCACAGTCGATGCGACATTGTCAACACATGACCTTGGATACCTGACTTCTGACTTGGAGGGAAAAAAAGATCACCTGCTGCCATTTCGTTGTTTTCCTTTGTCGTGTGATCAGCGCTGATGTCATGATTATTTCATCAAAATGGTTTTCAGTTGTAGGATTTTGGGTTGCAGCAATAAACGGGTGCAGATCGGTTCGTGCTTTTTTCGATTTCCAGCAATTCAGCTATTCGTAAACGAGTTGAGCAAAGCTAAACCTGCCAAACGTCGTCTGCTTGCTTCAAACTTGAGTGTTTACCTTTGTTACAAGATGGCGGCACGCGTTGTTCGGTTGCCATTAGCAACGGGCAGTGTTTGATCTTATATATTCCCTTGCAGTGAGGATTGGACATGGGGCTTCTTGCACATGACACAGTAGCACTAACCATCAGGCTACCTTGCCCCATAGACTGTTATTCACTGTTTTTGAATACTTTACACTTTTTTAAAATGATTTTTGGGCAGAAACAAGTGGTATCTTATTGAGCGAGCCTGTTCCAGCTGTTCTTTGATGAACTTCAATAAATTATTAGGCCTATTAGTCTTTATGAAAGGGACAAATTTGCTAGGAAATTCCCCAATCAGCTTGAGCACAAGTGCATTTCCACCGCCTGTCTTCCTCTGGGACCCCACATGGGGGTGTCAGTTGGACCCGCTGTATGCAGGCCCGGTCACTGAAGGGGCCCGCACAGCCTAAAAATTTTTCTTTCGCAGTTACGCAATTGTGAGTTTTGATGACTATGAGTAATGTACCGTACTCGATTTGTGCGTATTGTGATTTTTTATGCTCCCAAAAAACAACTCCAATCCAACGGCAACGAGCTCGGAGCAGGAGCACTGCAGTGCAAGCCGGTTGACCTCTTTGTGGCTGTTAGGCAGGGAAGCCTTCAGACGTAAGCTACCTGGATTAATGAATGAACCAACCAGTTCAGCACGATTGTGGCCCTCGAATATTATAACATAGTGTAACCATTTTTATGTTTTCAGTCGGGAGAGGGGGAATCCACTGTTGCAGTTAGTCCCAGGTTCCTAACGTCTCTGTGGGGCCCCTGCCCTTCCTAAATGCACAGGGGCATGAGCTGGGATAAAACCAGCACTTGGTCGTTTGTAATTTTTCACTGATTGTATTGGTATTGGTAACAGCACAGCCTCAGTTAAAACTAATGGCAATACTTGTTTAAAATTTAATGATGACAAATTCCTTTTTTGATTTGTTAGGACAGCAAAAGCTCACAGGATTTTGAAACGAAAGTCGAGGTGCAGGAACGAGGCCAGGACATACCGTCAAATGATAAGAGTGCAGAAGGAAGTGGTGAAATCCAGGAAGAGCATCATCTCAGCCCGAGCGTCGTGAATAGAAAATGGAATGGCAATGCAAAACGTAAGCTGACAGAAGACCAGCTACTCACGCAAGCCGTTCAACTTCTGAGTAGGTCGCAAGTTCGTCGTGGGAAAACTTCTGCCTCTTACCACTTTTCCAAACACGTAGCATGTGCAATGGAAGGCTTACCCCCAGTCAAACGTGCGCAACTCGAGATAGACATTTTACAGCTCATAATGAAATACAAATATGAACATCCGACTCAGCCCAATTGTTCTCATGCAGTAAATCCCAACCAACGAGCTCATCAACATTTTCCAGTACCCAATGCTTGCTATCCTCCGTGTACGAGTATTAGTTCCCAGGTTCCGAATCCATCACTAGGATGTTGGCAAACTCCCCTCTACAATAATAATGCACCTGCAATGCCATTTTATCCTCCGCCACTACCACCGTCGTCGTCCCAGCATCCAGTTTTGCCACCACCTCATAACTCACCAAGCCGAAGCCAGCCGTCAACTCCAAACAGCGAATTTAGCTTGCCTTACAGTTCGGACGAATCTTCTCCTTGATGTTATTATTTTACTTGATGATTCTCTCCTTATTATTGTTTGGAGCTTCACCATACGCATTTATTACACTGAATATGATATCCAATTTGTATTAATTTGTATTAATTTTAATGCCGAAGTATATTATTCCACCATTGTATTTACTCATCTTGTCGGATTTATTTTGTCTTGCTTCCGCAAACACATTTCATAAGAGAGTTAAAAAAATTACGTAATTCAGTTTTGAAAAAAAAAAAACAATTTGGAAAAACAAATTTGTTTCAAAATCTGTTTTTTTTTATCACTTTTTAAAAATTATTTGTTTGTTTTACAAATTGTTTGTTGTTTATAGCTTAGTTAGTTCAAATGCTTAGTTAGATGCTCATTTTCTACAATCAACGAAAAATGATTCTAGTCAGGTTTTCTATCATTGTTGGAAGTTCTACAATGCTCCCCATCACTTTTCCTTTTCGGCATGACAGTGTGGTTTAATTTAATGCTTAAAGTTTAAGACTACGGTAGTTTAGTATTAGGAAATGTTGGCTTCGGAAGCTGTTGAATGTAACCAAAGGAAAACTCCCAGTATCTACTAGGGGTCGGACGAATAGGGAAAAACGTACTCTACTATGTGGAAAAAAATATTGGAATTTTCGTTCAAAATTTTTTCCATGTTTAGAACCGATTGCCCCCCCCCCCCCCAAAAAAAAAAAAAAAACACAACATGTTTTCATAAAGTTTAATTTAATTTACTAGGCAAGGCAACTTGGAAGGCATACATAGCACAACCCAAAAACAAAATAATGAATTGCCAATATTATTGCAGTATGGAACGCCCGTAATTCACCAATGTGACTTTTCCTTTCACATGTGATATTGACATCACTGGTCAACTGGCTACCATGACCCTGGTTGACTTCCCCATACATTAATTCCTAACCGTTTTAGGGAGAACTGCTGCGCCATCCGTAATTTCCAAGCTCCTTCTCTTTCTCCACTTGCAAGGGAACAATCCAAAATACATGGAACATTCCCACTACAGATTGGCTGGGAGGGAAGGGAGAAAGGAAGGAAGCATAGTGCAGACTGACCGGGACTCAAGAAGCCCAAAGGAAAACTTTAAAAACAAATAAAAAAACAACTTTAAATTACTTTTTTTTTGCGAATATTTGAATGGAATATATCTTATTCGAATATGCTCTTAACGAACGAATATTGGAGATTTCGAATATTCGTCCGATCCCTAGTATCTACCATACAGCATGTAGGAAGGAAATGTAGAAGGTGTCGTGTAGGAGATGTCGCGTAGGAAATGCAGAGGTGACTTAAGAATACAGCCATGTAAACAAATTTTTCTGCGAGGATGAGCCGATTCGAGCGTGAATATTACCTCAGCCCATCACAGCCCATATCTCCACAACACCCCAAATTGAATCTAGTGTTGAGGATCTATTAGGGAACTTGGAAAATAGAATTGAAGTACCTTTTGATATCAGACTTTCTTATAAGCTCAGTACCGGCCTTAAGGGAAGAATTTCGTTCCCATATTAAAGAAGATATGAAAGCTAGGCTTTTTATTAAAGTAACACACTTGCTGTTAATGATGCTACTGTATTGAACCACTAGCGAAAAAGTGGTTTAGCAGAGCTCCCAAGCCATGCCGTTTGTTCAATGTCACCTAGCTGTCAGGGATAGGACTTCAAATCCACACACAGTGGTAACAAAACCTCTGCTGTTGCAAATTTTAGTGACTAATCGACAAAGTCGGGCGTTAGCATTACCTGTGTAGTTACTAGTGTGAGTGACGAATTGGCTATTGGTCTGAGTGACCGAGTCTACTAGTTGTCGAGTTGCTGTATCTCCAAGCTGCCAAGTCACTGAGTCACCTAGTCTCTAAGCCTTCTTGTCGCAGAGCCTTTTAAAGTCTCCTTGTCGTTGAGTGTTTGAGTCTTCAAGACTCCTAGTCATCTAGTTTCTGTGTCGCCAAGTCTCCCATGATTCCATTGCGTTATGGGTGCAGCTGCATTTTAACTAGATTTGTCTCTATGGTAGCCTTTTTTTTTAATTCCCAAGAATGTCTACTTATTTCCAAGGCCCCTAGCTCTACAAGACCACGCACCTAAATGCTACTTAAATCTTCTAACACCTTCGTAAACTCAAGCACCTTCGAGCACCTTCATAAATTAACTCGTTTGTTCATTAATTTACGTTGAATTTTCCAATCCCTCAGTGTGACGACGTCAGTGAAGTGGCAGTAAACTCGTCACCTCTTCGAGGCAGTTTTTCTGCTGAATAAATTGACTAAAGATGGTGGACCTGCAGTTTTCATTCACTAGGAATATTTATGTGAACGTAATTAACAAACTATGGAGATTTGCCATCACACATAGTGTCCCCACTAAGCTAAAAGAAGATAAAAAGTCACTCGGCTGTAAGAATGAATCGGCTAGCATTCAACTTGAAGTAGCTTGGTAACCGCTCATGATAATGGAAGCACTCATGATCACGCTGAAGCACTTTAGTCTCCCTAAAACACTTAAGAATGACTTTACCTTCGGCAGACACTACGTGATGGGGTCCAATCGGACACTAATCTGTCTGATCAGCGTAGGGAAGTCGAGGGGTCCGACAAACATTGAAATCTCGTAAGACTAATGATTTAGCATTTAAAAATTCACAATTCTGCAAACCTTTCGTAAATCTCTAGAAATATGCAAATCAATGCAAATAAACACACATTCGTACAAATCAACTAGGCTAAAATCCGTGCAAATTTGCAATTCTATACAAATCTGCAAACCTGGGTGTAAGTAAGCAAATCTGTAAGCCCACAAATCCATGCAAATCAGCAGAAATCCACGCAAAGCCACTAAATCCGCGAAGATCTGAAAATCGCGGTGTAAATCTACAAATCTGTAAATCTGCCATTCACGGTGCAAATCTGAATATCCTGCAAATCTCGCAAGTCAGTGCTAATTGGTGTAAAACTGAAAATCAATGTAAATCTTATGTGCAATCTTCAAAAAACTTTGCAAATCAGTGTAAATTTGTGCAAATCTTCCCAAATGTAGAAAAAAATGAAATCTACAAATCTAGGTTAGTGATTTATAAATCCACTAGATTTTCAAATATTGCACGCCATTTTCGGGTTTGTCGGACCCCTCGAGGAACGTACTCATTATTAGTTGATGTAAACTGATTATGTTAAAGACTCTATTTGAGCATAAACCCGGCATTCACGTGGCATCTATGTAGCCGGCGTCTTGCCTCTTCTGGCTTCGGGGCACCGAATTCCTGTACTCGTCGTATAGACGCCACGTGTACGGCAGGTCGGCTACATAGACGCCGAGCTCGGTGTCTTTAACCAACTGGAAGGATAAAGACGCTGGGGTCGGCAACACAATCCTGCCTTTGGGCAGTAGAGGGGGACCAGTCAGCCTATAGGAACACCGATTTTTACCGGATAACGAAAACTTGCCGAATTCAAGTTGTTTTCATGACGACCAGTTGACATGCCGGCTACCGGAGGAATAGTGATGCCCTGTGCATGCGTTTAGATCGCCGTTTTCGAAGTTTTCATACCACCCCAAGGCAAAACGCGGCAGATGCCGACGACAGACTCTGTGTGAACGCCGGCCTTTAAGTAAATTTTGAAGGAGTGCCACAGAATATGCCATTTTTTTCTAACAAAGATTAAGAATTTGAGAGTTATTTGAATTCACACGATAAGTGAATTCTGGTCCGAGGAAGGGCTGCGCACCACTGATTCCTGGCCTGAAAGGTCCAATTTGTTCGTTTAAACTTTTTCAGAACCCAGTCACAGAGGTAGCATTAACGAAATCAACAGGCAAACTATTCCAAGCTCCTACCATACGATTAGCATAGAAAAAATTTCCGGCAGCCTAATCTAGCTCCTACGACAGCTTATAAATGTGGCCTCTTGTTATAAATGCTCCACGCAGCATGAAGAAGTTGAAGTCAAACTTAACCTAGTTATGAATGATTAAAAAAGTTAAGATTTAATGGTAGGGTTTCTTCCACTGCAGTGCAGTGAAACTACTTGTCGAGAAATGCTTTTATTATTTATGATTTCTAATAATAAGAATTAATGATTTGTGTGTTACAGAATTGTCTGATTTTTCGGGCGTTGGTCCTAAATCTTGGTGCAACAAATAGTGCAAGCGAAAAATTAGCCTCCCAGCGACGAAAACAAAGGACAACTTTTAAAGGAATTATAGACATTGCCTCCAAGCTGTGCCATAAGTTTCACAAGTCAGATTGAAATTTATAATTATTCTCGTCTTTAGAACGTCAGTTAAAAACAAAATGTGCTGTTTCAAATAGTTATTATTTTGTTTACGCAGTCAATTTTGCATGTTGATGTAATCTGTTGAAAGTAAATTTTTTCAAAATCATGTTGCTTGGAAAAAATAAATAAAACGATTAAACAAGGTGGTGTATTGGTTGAATTTGCCATTTGGTGTTGTGTTAAGTATAAAGTCGTAGTTGTCGCATGCTGATATCTAGTTAATTTCCCCGACACACTATACGAGGTTCTTGGTTCTGCGAATACCATGCAATGAATTTATTTACAGCAAACGTGCAGGTCCTGGACCTCCAGGGACGGCTGAGGATGGTTGGGTCATTCCACATTCATAGGCTCCCTACCGACCGTGGTAAGGTTGTTTGGGCTTCCGTTTTTTTGTATTCTACAGGGATTTCTTGGTTGCTTCATACCACATCATCACATTATGCATCTCCGCCAGTCCCCACCCCCAATAACTTTACAACAACCAGAGCTAACAACCATTCATGCGTCATCGTTGCTTGAGGTTTACTATTTGTCAGAATGTACAAACTAAAGTGTTAAATTCTTGGAATTTCTAAGTTGTCTCTGCAAGAATCAACTTACATTTTTTGTTATCTTTCGAAAACGTGATCTATCTGAATCAAACCAACAAATTATGCTGAGCCGCACCGACCCGTGCCTTTCAAGGTCGACTGCCCAGCCAGCCGCAGACAAGTCGTGAAATGAATTTAGTATAAGTAGTCATTTAGTTTGCAGTGGGACCTGGACAGTGCCAAAGTAAACTATCGTTTCGAATATTTCGAGTTTTGCATAAATTTATAACACCGCATTCCATGACTGATTACCTACTTTACGAGTGAACGGCACGGACGTAACAGCAGTCTAACAATGCTTTTTGCATTGTTGAGGCTTTGGCAGTTTAACTTCAACGGTCCGCATTTTAGCTAATAATTTCATTTTATACTTCGGGTCTGTACCTAACATTGCAGCTGCAGAGCTACAGCTTTATTTTACAGTTATTTTCGAATATTATTACAGTTGGCCTGCTGCTGCCAGGTGGTGGCATGCGCTTAGTGATGAAATTTATTGGTGTCAATGAAATCTTGCTCGAATCCGCCATACTCTTAGGGATAACAACATCGAAAACATAACAATAGGAGTCGTGCAACATATTTTAAGCGGATATTGTTCAAGCATGGTTGCATAATTCTTAAGTTCACATTCTGTAAACATGGGAAATGAGAAATTGCCCTTTCATCCAACAACGATAAATTAGTTTGTTTTAGTAACAATAGATCTTTTGGTATGGCGCCATTGATATGGTTGCAGGGCAATCACATTGCCAAGAAGACGCTGTTCAATTGCTACATGGTGAGTGGTACATCCAGTCATACAAGGCCCTGAAACCTTGGGCAGTCCTAAACAATAAAATGCGGGTGCGTGCATTGTTTAGGAATGCCTGCGGTTTTCGGGAATTATACTAAATGGAAAAACCATACATACTATGCAAATGCACGTGTTTAGTTTTACTAAACTAAGCGAAACCTTCGTCGTTGTCTGAAGGGAAATGTCTTATTTTTCTTGCTTACCGAAGGTGCCTTTGGGAATCGAGAAACAATGCTTATGAAAGGATAACTTTAAGGAAATAGTTCAACGACAAAACTGTGGACAGGCACTTGGAACGGCTCGTGGTTGAAACAAGGTAAAAGTGGCATTATTACCTAAGTTTTGCAACTACGACACGAAAATAAGTTTTTTTTTTAAGTGATCGCGGCTGCAATGATTAGTCTTCGGCTCGGACAAGTGTTATGCATTACTGTCAGCTAGAGAGTTGTTCGCGAGTGCCTCGTCCACAGATTCTGGTGGTAGGCCTGCAGTGGGGGATCCAGTTTTAGCGCAGATTAACAATCCAGTTCTTGTACCACTGCAGTGGACGGGTAGAACGAACTGCTGAGATTTCGGGTTTCCCCGTGATGGTCATGGCTTATAAATAGACATAAATCGCTGGAAATAATACTAAGGAATATTGGAAATTAAGCCAACAGAGAAAATCATACACTAGAAATAACGTAGTTCAGTAAGCCACTTTTATGCTCTTACGTTTCGTCGGAGTGGCATGACCCGGATTCTCCTTTTATTTATTTCTCCTTTATTGGGTCTTGTAAGTGTATGATTTGTCTTCCCTCTCCATTGTCAATGGCCGAGTGAATTTTGGTCGAATGGAGCCCTGGTCACGGTTGTGACCTTAATAACGGGATCAGTGAGTTATCTTTATGCCAGTTGAGGATGTGGCCATAGCGACTAAGGCACTATGCAAGTGATCTGGGGCAAACTGGGTAGCCGGTTCGAATCCGGGTCATGCCACTCCAACGAAACGTGAAGAGCATAAAGGTGGCTTACTGAACTACGTTATTTCTAGTGTATGATTTTCGCTGTTGGCTTAATTTCCAATTTTCCTTAGTAATGGTCATTGTTTCACACTAAGGGGAATGAACAGGGTTCCAGAAATATTTGGATTATGTCCTGTTTTAGTGAAGTGCTGAACAAGTGAATTGGTTTTTTCTTTGAGTATGAAGTTAGATTTGTGGGACTGAAACCATTGAATCAGTTTTTGTTCACTTGTCCTGTGTAAATGGCTGTTCAAGTATGATCTGCACAATGAATTTGGTAAATAGTATTTTTTTTTTATTTGAATTCATCTTGAAGCGTATTTTGTATAAAGCTGTCTTTTCCCATTAACTCTGTTTTGGTGGAGATGGGCCAGTCGGTCAATGTCGTTGCCTATGCTGACGACATGGCGGTCTGGCTGGCAGGGGGTGATTTGCCAGGGGTGCTTGCAGCTCTGGAGTCTGCGATCAAGGACAGGTCAAGGGCTCTGGCTGCCTGGAGAATGCAGCTGTCCAGTTTCAAGACAGAGCTTATGGTCTTTTGGAGGGGTCAAGTGTGCGAGGTGTCCTTACGGGTGGATGGTATGGTACCCTCATAAGATCGTCCTTGATGGTCCGGTACCTGGCGTTCTGGCTTGACCCGCAGATTCTCTGGATGCATGAAGTGGTGCTGTCAGGCAGAACATTGCAGCCCGTTTGAATGTGTTGCGGTCTCTGGCCGGCAATAGGTCGGTTACGAGGCATGGCACTTTTGTCAGGGTGTGCCTGCACTCCGGTACAAACTTCCATGTTCCAGTGTTCGTCAGCATACTGCAGGCCCTTGGGGGTATGCAGGTGTTGTTGAATACTGTCTCCGGGTTGCCTCAGAGTGCCTGCTCTCCACACGAGTCTATGCACTGTATGTAGAGAATGGTGAGTCCCTGCCTGGAGTTCTTCCGAGCGAGTGGCTTCCCAGACCAGGTAATTGTTCACTCGCCCCCTCTCTGGGTGTGGGGTTGTGTCTGCATTACTGGATCTTGCGACTCCGGTGCGACTGCCCCGGTCCAGTGTTCCGATTTATTGTGATGCCTCCTTTCTGGATGCTGGGAGTAGTGTGGGGGGAGGAGTGTGTGTTCCTGGTTTATAAATAAATAAATTTCGCTCGTAGGGCGAAAGGGAAGTGCAAGGGTTCGCCTATCGAACCGCTGACAGCAGACCCAAGGAAAAAGAAGTTGGTAGGGAACTGGAAAATTATGGGTTCCAAATAAAATGTTCAGGGCGACGAAGGAACGGGCGAAGGGTGGAAGTGGTTAAGTGCTTTTTGAAGGAGACAAGCGATGGTGCTAAAACAGTTTCATTGTTGAGAGAGTTCCAAATAGGAACCACTCTAAGAGCGAAGGACGACCTCCGAGAATTTAAATGAAAACGGGGAAGAATAAGTTTGTAACAGTCACCACGAGTCCTAGAGTTAGGGCTAAAATCAAAAAGTGGGAGTTCGAAAGGTAAAACATGGAGTGTATAATCTTATAGGTTAAGATCAGATTGGCCCTCAAGCGTCTGCATTCGAGGGTTTCAAGGTTTAGAAGATGGAGTCGTTGATTGTAAGGAAGAGACCGCATGCCTGGCAACGATTTAGTGTGTTTCCTTTGAACAGATTCAATCCGGTCAATGTCAGCAAGGAGATTTGGCGACCAGACCTGACTTGCATACTCAAGGAGAGGTCGGACGAAGACCTTGGAAGCCCAAATACCAGTATTACGATTTCCAGAATTAAAACAGCGATGCACCATGGCTGATCGACGGTTTGCTGCAGCAGCAATGGAAATACAATGCGTAGTAAATTTAAGGTCATGTTGGAACCATACGCCAAGATCACGGATGCAATCAACAGTTTCTGTAAGAGGAGAGTCATCTAAAAAGTAATGTAGGGGGTTTGGAGTTTTGCCAATGGAAAAACAGTGGCATTTGTCAAATGAAAGAGGGAGCTGCCAGTTAAATGACCAAGAAAGGACTGAGTTTATACAGGATTGGAGGCAAGATGCATCGGCTGGAGTGAGGAATGGGGAGTGAAGTTTGAGGTCATTTGCATATTTTTCTTGGGAAACAGTACTTTCATGAATGGTCAGATCATTAAGAAAAATAATGAATAGAAGTGGCCCCAATACGGAGGCCTGAGGCACACCACTGATTAAGTTTCTAGGTGAGGAAAATTCCCCTTCAACGATGACGCGCTGGGTACGCCCAACCAAGAATGCAGAGGTCCAAGACAGCAAACGTCCTTGGAAACCAATTGAGTAAAGTTTAGATAATAATTTTGAATGGATGACAGATTCAAAAGCCTTTTTAAAGTCGAAAAGTATGACGTGAGTGGCAATGCCGAGATCAAGTGCCCCGGACCATTTGTCAACGGCCAAAAGCAGTTGATGTACTGCCGATCGACCAGGCAAAAAACCGAACTGGTCAGGATGAATGAGGTGCGAAGCATTTATACGAAACATCATAGTGTCCCGAATCATGGATTCCATAATTTTTCAGGGAACCACAGTTAGGGATATTGGTCGGTAATTTTTGGGATCAGAGGCATTACCCTTTTTAAATATAGGGACAACAGATGCAGTAGACCAGAGGTGTGGAAGAACACCTGTGGAGAAGGAAAGTGAAAAAATGATGTGAAGGGCTGGTGCAATTTGGTCGCCAATTTTTTGGTAAAAGAAAGAAGAAAAACCCGCTGGGTCGACGGAGTGGCTTGCTTTTAGCCTACGAAGAGCTGCACAGATGTCCGCCAATTGAAAGACAACATCGGTACAGACTGCTGGTGCCTGCAAGGTGTTGGAGGCAATGGGTGAAGGCGTGGAACCATCATCCAAAATACCATGACTGGAAAACTGAGTGTTGAACGCTTCAGCTTTATCGACAGGGGAAGTAAGTGTATTTCCAAGTACTGTGAGAGGCGGAAGAGTTCGAGGAGACTTTGATTTAAGGCGATAAAAACGAAAAAGAGAAGAATGGTTGGCTGTACCAAGAACCTGTTATTGTGCCTGGTTTGTACCTGGAATTCTGCTACTCACTCGATCATCGGCCTTTGTTGGCGAGTTGATCGCAATTTTTGTTGCACTTGACATTGGGTCTGACCTCCTGCTGGTTGAGTTCTGGTTTGGACAGACTCACTGGCGGGGATCAGTTTCCTCCAGAGGTTTTTCCGGTCGTTGCAGTGCTTTCTACTGATTGCACTGGAAATCGGGTGGAAACTCTTTGCCTTGCACCAGTGCGGCCTTGGTGCCTTCATCAGTTGGGGAGGCGAGTTTGGAAATGAGCTGGCAGACAGACCAGTCGGCCTAGCTGTGTGTCCTCGTGACTTGCCTCCAGGGGTGGGGAAGGTCTTTCGGGAGGAGTGGGATGCCGAGTGGGCTGTTGGTGCCACCATTGGTGGCTGTTCGCTCTTCATCCTACTACAGCTAGTCCTAAGCTTCTGGATGGCCTCTCCCGTCGGGACGCTGGCCTGGTTTCCATTCTGCACAGCAGGCACATACTGCTCCGGGCCGCCTGGACGGGCCCGTTCGCCCCTATGTGTGCGCGGCGGGAGCGATGAGATGGTCCAGTATTTTCTTCTGGAGTGCCCCCGCTGGGCTGTGCAGTGCCACTTGCTTTCTGGTGAGGGAATGGAACCTTTGCTCGTGGTTCTTAGGGTTCTGCCGTATTCGGCCTCAAGTCGTGGTGTGCTCGGTAGGGTTTTGGGGTTTTGTAAGGTTTATGCGGCGTTTGGTCGCGTAAAAATCCTCCTTTTGGTTTCTGTCCTCCCTCTCCGTTGCTTTCTTCCTCCCTTGCGTGTCGTGGAATGCGAGTGGTGTGGCCTCGTGGGTGCATTGCGGGGGACCATTGTGACAGTGTACACAGTGTGCGTGGTGTAGGGTTCATGCGGCCCGTGGGCCTTCTTTATAACACTGTAATTTGGTGGCTTTGTGCCCTCACCACTCACTGGCAGTGTCGGGATGGTGGTAAGGTGTTGTGTAGTCTTCTTGAGCATCTGTTAGTGCATAGGTTTAGGTTAAGTACTAGTTAAGTAGTAATTAAGTAGTTTGGTGAGCGCATGAGTTGTAGTCCGCCTAAGCTCAATAAAGACTGTATTACTCCTTGTAAGGCACCTTATAATAATGCAGATCATTATTGCATATAAGGAAGTAAGCATCCGTATCGGTGCTGCGAATTGTTGTTAAAAGCTCCTATGGTTTGTCTTCTCAAAAAATTTACGTAAAATTAAATTCAAAAGTCCAACACACAATATACATAACATTTAAAAATCATTTATTACAAAAATATTCTTCAAAAGTTCCATTTACACTTTAATTTACAATTTTGTATTTAAAAAAATACATAATTTCTGACATGTTAATGCCATACCGTTTGTTTGGGTCGTCCATGGTTAAATTAGGACTTCTACTACAACACGGGCACCATGCTTGACAGTACAAATGTTAAGCATGGCTTGGCTGACAGTGAGACTAGGTGATAAAAAAAATGGTACCTAACCTGTCATGAGACAACTTTACACCTGGATAACTAAATCTGACTTAGTCTTTCTAAAAACTTTGGGAACGCAACTTTGTAGGACCAAATGTAGTCGAGCTAAAATTTGAGCACCTAGGCTAGCAGGAGTAACCATACTGGCTGAATGTGGCCTAGCTAAGTCATAACCAATCTGAAATACTAGGCTATGAAAATCTACTAGGCCTATAATATAAAATTCTGTGGTATTTTAGATTGGTTAGTAAGAAGATTGCTATCAAAACAGCGGTGGTAGATATATCTGTTTTGAGATCATTAAAAAAAACACAAATGAAAAACTAATGCACAAGTTAAAATGTAACCTATGTCCGGTCAGAACTTGACAATAGAGACCCAAATTCCCTGTAATACGTACTGACAATGACGTGGCGGGAAGCTTGTACATGTAATGAATTCTGAGTGTTGGTGTATGTAAATATATTTCAAACAATCGCTCTAGTGTGCAGATTTAATAGAATTCTATATTTACAAAAGCGATGTTGTGTCGTCTGCTCGAAGCACAGTGAACTAAGCATGGTCATTGTATATTTTTATTGGCTAAGAGTAGCCCATATAATTATTTCATTTATTTCATTTTTATGGGTAATTCTTTTGGCCAACCTTGTCTCAAAATCCTATTAAAACTAGCGAAATGTAAGTGTATGTGTAGATGGTACGCAGTTAATATCACAGCCAGGGTGAAATGACAGCATCATACCTGCATCCTACTCCTGACTAAAGGTCTTTTGGTTAAAGGCACGACCAAGCTTAAAACTTCAGGCACTTAGCTACCTGGCTCAACGAAACGTGACAGTGTTACCAGATAAAATCGTCGGAATAAGCCCCCTCTCTACCCTAGCTTCAAATGATTTAGGAATTCACAAGAAAATGAGATTGACAAAAAGTCGTCAGTTTTTCTTCATCTTACCTTGCATGCTTACATATCATGGTTAAATGATGCTACAAGGGTAGATGTCTAAAGCCATGGGCAGGATAAAATTACAATCTTGCATGGCACAGCAAAATGCGACTAGCCTGATACAGGGGTGTTCTCGGCAGTTGTGGGGCTCAAGATGCACGGCCCAACTAACCTACTGCTGGACCCACACTATCTCATATATGACAAAATAACTAAGCAGATATAACAATAAGTGCATTCCTTATCTTAGCTGAAATACAGGTAGTACAGGGGCCCTTGCAGGTGGATAAGTGGGCCCGATAGGGTCAAATAGGTGTAACTGGCTTAAGACTGACCCTGTCTGGCTAACAGTGGTGATATGAACATTTTGCTAAGCTGATTCTTGCAAACTGAGCTTAAAGTGATCAGTGTAAATAGTAATCAACTAGTCTAGAAAGTTGAAGTGAGATCTTTACAAGTGGTTTAATTATGCAAAACCGGTGGGAGTCATGCCTCACATAGTTAAATGCATACGCAAAGCATGGCAATGTAACTGAAAGGCTAGGAGTTTGCCAGTCTATAACGCTGATAATTGCTGAAACGATATGCTAAAAGTGGCCTAGCTACTCTAAATAAACAATGCATCGTGCCTTTCATGATTAAACGTTTCTTCTCTATACACGGCATAGCTAAGCATCTATCTAAAAGCGTGGCAGTATGACCAGTCTAAAGCAGTATTCCTTAACATCTTGTCTCGCATAGTTCGATGGACTTAACTATTAGAAATATGAGCCTGAATAAAATGATGGTCAGTCTAAAGGGCTAAACGTGACATGGCTAAAGCTAACAAATGTACACTTAGCAGTAATGCATTAGGGCTAATGTACACGGCTTCTCTAAACCAGTAATATAGCCTAAAACTGTACAAAAAATGAACAAAAACCTTGGGCAGCAGACCTATCATGGCACAATGCAGCCAGGATAAAAAAAAAAGGCGAAGAGAGTAAAGGTGAATAATATTCTAGCAGATGCAATTACGCCCACTGTGAGCAGCTTTTTTCTTGTCTGTTCATTTCACCTGGGGGGCAGTGAAACGCTTTTGCGAACTCCGGGAAATTCGATAAGGATCCAATAATTCTGTAAATAAAAATTGATGAAGCTTGTTATAATACTTTATATTATGACTTTTAAGCAGAAAAACACTGAACTCCAAAGTTCGATTATGTAGTACCACAAAATTGATTTAATGGGATAGACCCAGACGTGGAGCGTTTATACCCCTTGAGACGCAGGTACTACAAAACGTTGAGGTCCCAAATGGACAGCGAATAGAAATGACCACGTAGAATTGCGCACGACAGACAGCCAAAAATATAGGATTTGGTCGAGACTTGGAGCTTCCTAGCATATCAATTGTCCTGCTCAATCCCAAGAAACCTCAACTGTGCTAGTTGTTCGAATTCTCTGCAGGTTTATTAGCACTTGGACTAGTAAACTAATAACGAGTAAACGGGAAACTGTTGATTAGACATATTTATAATTTCAAAGTTTGTAACATCATGCATTTGGGGAAATGTTGTTTTTTTGCATACAACACAAACATCATACACACACATTCCAATTTAATGCTCACAAAAATAAAAGTCTCAAAATCTAATGGTTGTGAAATGCTGGTCATATTATTAAAAAGCTAAATAAAAGTGTTAAACTATGCCAATAAATTGGTAATGGTTGAGTTCAATTTACAAAATCTACTTTTGGATGGCATACCTGTACTTCTTGACAGAGTGCTCGTCATTTCCGTATATTAGGTTGTAGAAACCCAGCTTTGTCGTTTCACAGAAAATCTAAATAAAGAAGAAAAAAAGAAAAACGAAATTGCACCCTAAGGTAAACGAATGATCTGCATTCAAGTTTTTTATAAGTTGAGCTTCAAGTTAACTGAAGCAAACTAATGCTCAAACAGATCAACCGATTCAATTTGTAACCTTACTGGACATTTTAGATACTTGATGTCACCAAACTCCATTTTATCCTTCAAAATAACAAGAAATTCCTGACAACCATGGGTGGTTCGCTTCACTCTTGATTCTGTTACAAGAGGTGATGGCACACGATTACCGGAGTGTTGCTAGTTTGATGGTTGTGTATGCGATTTTCAGCTCACTTCACTAACTTTGTGCGTACAGTAATGTTTTGAGTTTTAAAAGGCTTTAGTAAAAATCAAGTTATGAAACATTCTTCCTGATGAAGGAGTTTCAGCAAAACCTTTTAAAAATAAAGGCTTTAATATCTACCCTCCAAGCGTTTACATCTTTTCCAAATGGTTGTTGGTAAGGAAATCTGAAAACCATGTCAGCTTCATCACAAATAGGCTTTGTCACTTGCTAATAGCAGCAGATAAATTGATTTAATTCCAACTTACCTTTATTTAAGTTGGGTATTTACGAGTTAAAGACTTATACAATAAATCCAATAGAAAAGTGGATAGCTGTTGACATGCACTTTTGACATAGTTTACTCACATTTGCAAAGCTAATAAAAAACATCTGATCTTGCGTGAATTCTCCTAGTCCGGGAAGTTTCTCAACTTTGCCATATTTTGCTTCCGCTGTCTTGTAGGCCTATACAGGTTAAAAGAAATATTTAGTGTTTGTATTAACCCATAATGTAGACTATGTATAGATCAAACCGTATAAACTTTTATTAAACTACGAAAATTTACCATGTTTATTGCCTGTTGAGATCAACTTCTGAAAATCAGAACTTTTTCGAATCAGTAGACTTTGATCACATGTTTTACTTTACCTTATAAGCGTTGAGTAGTCCTGAGTTATCTGCCATGTTTTCCGTTCGAGTAAAATTTCCGTCGACCTGAACATAAAAACAAGAAGTATGCGTATGATGTGCCTGCCTGACGTATTTATGCATGTTTCATTTCCATAGAAGGAAGCTGACTTCAAAATACACAACTACATAAACGAAGATTAGGTAAATGGAAATTGATAACCAGCCATTTATTGAACCCAGCACATAAGCTTGGCTTCTGTTTATACACTTCTGGTTGGGTTTACAGCACACTCTTCAGATAGTTCATTTAGCGCTTGAAAATCTTAGTCAGTGTGATTAACTTGGGTATGCGATATAACTTAAAATGGTGAAAGAACTCGACGAGACTTCTTAACAGGTTTTGGGCAGATATACATTTTTTTTGTATAATTTTGCGGTTTGTTGTTTTTACTTGCGACTATTTTTGGTGTGCGTGCAATAAAGTATGAAGAACCGTTTCTTAGGTTAATTAGGTAATACAAAAAGGCAGAATGTTAAAATATATTAAGTATACGGACGGCAATGGACATATTTTTACGTCAGTAGGTTTGCATCAATTACGTTAAGGCAATTAACTCAAGAATTGGCCGTAGAACAGTTGAATATGAGAACAGGGATTTCACATGCATTAGCTGGCTATATAGCCTACATTTCTTTTAAAAAAACGGGAAGATAACTCGTAACCTTTATAGCTGATAAGTTGCTGCACTTCTCCATTGCCTCATCATTAATAAACAAGTGCAAAGTGATGTGCAGATGCAGACTCTCCATCTTTCATAATAATTTGATATCAATGAGCTCTCACCCACAAAGATCTCTAGACAGCCTGTTTCGCCCTTGTTTGGGCTTGTCTGTAGGGAATACTTTGTGCAAGCGTAGCCCAGGTCTCCTCCACAAAGTATTCTCTACTGACGAGCCCAAACAAGGGCGAAACAGTCTGTCTAGAGATCTTTGTGGGTGAGAGCTAATTGATATTAAATGATCAATTGGTAAAAATTGTCCTAGGCCTGAGTGTCAACCATTCAGTTGAATGGAGCCCCAAACAAGCAGACGTTTCTGCTCTTTCGCTTGCTGAAACCGTATTCGTTTCGCCCTTGTAATAATTTGATACTTACACACGTAACAGTTTGCTCTTCCGTGAAGTATTCTGTTGGGCAATACTGATCATATTGTTTAATGAAGCATTCAGTTCTCTTGTTAAATTCTTTCAAAGATTTTTCGCTCCACCAATCCCGCAGAAGCCCGGTGTCATCGAACATACGTCCTGCAACGAAATTTGTGTAACATTAAGTAACGTATTTGCGTGCCCTATACGCTGTTCGACTTCCTTTTGCATAAGACCTTTTGAGTAAGCATCTAATTTTCCGCCATATAACTGCCTGTCTCATTACCACTCGTGGCAACAACAGTTCCTTGTATTCTGTTCACTTAGGCTAGCTTTTATGGATATTTTCAAGTGCAATTTGGTTTGTTGCGATTAATTTGTGATACAATGTTCTCACACCAGCATTGTTGTTTGCCATTCCTTAAAGTGAACAGGAGAGTGTAAGGTTAGGGAGGACGGGTAAAACCGCTACAGGGATCAGGCTTTGCTGCAAGTGGACAAGGGTGGTTTTGGCAAATCTTACTGTACATAATGACGTCGTTCTCCCTAATCTGAATCAAAACTAGAATTCTCCCGTTTGTTCGAAGGGCGGCCAGTTCGAACAATGACAGACAACTCTAACAATGAAACTGCAGTTTTGGAGCGCTGTAGTTCATTTTCCTGGAAATGCAGTGGTATAACAATTTTGAAAATTTTTTTGCAATTACTATCTGTAGAGAGCCATACTCTAAAATGGCCAAAAGCCACGTAAATTTTTTTTTTCTCTTCAGAGCCTTGTAAAAACGTGTGTTAACATTAAGAAAGTGACTGACTACTAGTTTCCTGATTACCGAGCTCAACAGGTATATAAAGAAATACTCAAAATGACAGTGACTGAACATTTGACAAACTGTCTTAAATGACATTATGTGAAAGTAAATGTAGTCGGTCAAACCGTTGTTACATTATTTATTATACCTAATGTGTCAAGATTTTTCTATAATTAATTAATTTTTTGAGTCTTTTTAGTTGAAACAACCAACTCTTGCGTAGATAAACAATCTGGCTTCATTTTGAAAGTTACTTTGCAGTTTAAGCAGTTAGGTGTCTACTATAGAGTTAGAAACCGAATTAGAACGGGAAACCTCCGTTCAATTGCACGTGAAAACTTGTTATCAACAGTGAAAATTTCGAAAGCTTATCCAGATAATCCAGAATTTTCTTCACCCAGCATTTATAGTGAGCGAATGGTGATAGC
>JAHWFP010129229.1:0-15282 GCA_023313725.1 Lithobius niger | reverse complement strand
CCACTGGGCAAGGTGGCCTGATTTCATCACAACTATCAGATGTGGCAGAGGTCCTGGATTCCAGCTTGTCCTCAGCCATCTCTGGGAATTTCAGGAAGACAAGGGTCCTGTGATGACTCGTGCTATTGTCGATTGTGGCATGTAAAAGATCCGAGGAATTTCCCAACGAAATTACCTGACAAAATTGTCCCTGTACACTTCCGCCACTATGTCTTCAGACCTCCAGATATACTCCTTCAAACTTGTCCGACCTAAATACTCAGTTAATTGTTATAGCAGTTTTTAGTATTCTGCACAGCCGTACCGGCTGAGAAGACTATTGCAACGACTTCGTCTGTCCATCCGTCTGTCCGTCCGTCCGCCGCTTTTTTCAACTTCGCAACGGTACCAGATAGAGACGACCACGTTTTACAACGTTAGATTCAGTCTAAAATGTTAATTAAAATACACGGTAAGTTAAAACATCGTTACTTCCTTATAGGTAATAGATTTCCTCGACGTAACTAAAAGAAATAATAGCATTTGATCGTCGAATTGAAATTGTAAGGATAACACGTAACCGTAAAAACAAAAGGATTTTAGTTTCGTTTAAAATAGTCTCGTCGCATTGTTGCATGTATGAATAGGCTTGCCGTCGAAGCAAATTCACCCTTAAGGCCTATCTGCTATAGTTACGTAATTGAAACTGCAGTTACAAAAATTAGGCCTAAAATCTCGTGGCCACGGCGAGGTCGATTTGCTACAAGTCGCAACTTGCTTCATAAACGGCACTATATTGTGACGTCTCTCCATTGCGTCTCTTCCCTACCACTGATCAAGATCTATACACGTTACACATTACGTTGTAACCTGTTACGCTGTGCCCAGAAGTGCACCGTGTTGGAAAAATGAACAGGCTTACTGCACAATCTAAACCTCCGTTAGCTCCTATTTACGAAATTAAAAACGCAGGTAAAAATTAGGCCTAAAAGCTGACAATTTACGCCTAGAATCTAAGATAGGCCTAAAGGCTAACACGTTTTTAATCGGCAATTGTGATGTTACTGCTTTTAGATTACATAATAGAAATCGCTGTTGCAGTGCGTGGTAGAGGGGTGTGCGCCTGAACATATTCAGAGGTGGCGGAAATGTACAGATCACCGGTTGCGACTAGGCAGTAGCTTGTTATTTCTTGCTGTTATAGTAATTCTGGCATGGAATTCTTCATCTATTGAAGCAATCTTTGTCTCTTCCGTCAACAGCTTTAAGGGGCAACGAAAATCTGCTGACCGGTCTGCTTTTCTAAGGCAACTTGAGTGTTAACTACTCTGAACTAACAGTTTGTTGTCTGTCTTTGGTTCCAATGAAAGGCTGTATTTTCGAACCTTTACAGTCCTTTTTTTTGCTGCAATAACAAACATTCTTACCGACCGTTTCTTTGCTAAATACCTGCGTCACGCATCACAGTATGACTCAGAAGTCCTGAAGTCAGAAGGCCTATATACTATGTAATCACTGATTATATTTGCGTCAATAGGTGGGATTCCTGTGGCTATATTAGGAAATATTAAACATTAGTGGTATAATAAAAGGAAATTAAAAAAGGGGAATGTTTTATTTCCAGGTGATTTTTTTTTTTGGCACAGGGAAAAAAAGGGAAATTTTGTATTTAGTCAGGGAAATTCTGTAAGTAAGAAGTGGAAGCACTGATATACAGGCAGGCTATACTACACCGCAGAGGGAAGTCCTGGGTTCGAGTCCTGCCATTACTTCGAGTGAACGCCTTGTGGAAGACATTTGCTACTCCCATTAGGTGCGTATTTTGCTGATGTTTGTTGATTTTATGGTATAGTCATACAGTATTGGATAATGAAATTTAGACAGAAAAATGTTGGCTTCTCTGCAGCTCTCCTTTATGGATTACTTCTTCCAGGGCGTAAATGGCAGCGGAAGTTCGATTGTTTTAAGGTATTGGTTTCAGAAATAACGAATATGCGTATTTCATGTTGCAGGTTGGATAATGATAAACCGTTACGACGAATAATTACGACATTAAGTCCGTTGTAGCCGTTCGACACACTACGACGACTAGTCCACTTCTCGCTCGCAGGTAGAGACGTTCGAAGTAACCAATGACTTGCAGACTGAGCTTTAGTAATTTAGTCTGGATAAGCCAAAGCTTGTTGCGGTATAAACCTTGGCGTAATGCACTTTTGTCCTTCGTGGGTGTAAGAAAATAGTGTTAATGACGTTACTTTGGGAACTAATATTCACCGACAAAATGCAAGCTGCAAATGAAAATTCCGAAAACATTGGGCATCCTTTAATTATTGACTAAACCAGCGGCGGAATCACTAAGGGTTGGGGAGGCTTGGGGATAATTCCCGTCCCAAACCAACAAAAAAAAAAGGGGGTTGGGGCTTGCATTTGTTGAAGTCAAATTCGCCAAGCGCAAGTTGATATTAGAAACTTTTTCTGCGAAGTTGAATTGTCCCATGGTTTGTGACTCGATAGTCGTGAAACGTTCAGTTCCAAAATTTTAACTTCGATCCCTATGCCGACAACTGGGGCAACCTCTTAATGGAGAGGGGGCACGGAATACAAGGTCACAAAACATCAACATGGTCGGTATTCGTTCAACCAGATCAGCTTAGTTTCTTAATAATCTAAATCTTCAATTCAACCTCATTCAACTTAAAGTTAGAACTAGCGCGATATCTGATCGCGTCGAACCTGTAGGCTAACTTTCTTTTTTGATTGATGAAAGTATTCAACTCAAGAGCTTCTTTTCTCGGCATGGTCTCTCGGACACTACACAATCAGACCGCGCTTCGCGTTAGGAAAGGGCATTGGGGGGGGGGCCCCCGTTTGCGTAGGAAGAATAAACATTGTAAAACCTCTACTAATTACAACTGCCGGCAACACACTGCCAGAAATGAAACTCCGAATGTGGATGAGACTAAAATAAAAGACAGAAAAACGTCAAAGGAAAAACGAGGCCGCGAAAAAAAAGACCACGGAAATAATCAAAGTTAACTGTTTTCTTTAGTGTTTTTTGTTTTGTGCTTATAGGTTGGCTTGGTGGCGGGGGGGGGATTGAGGCTTAATGGCGCGGTCGGCAATTTGGTCATTAGTGCCAACCTTAGTCACAGTGCAGTAGTTCGGGTTGTCACTGCATCACGCATTATATATATTAAACAAACCTAGATTAGGTAAGAAATTTCACTAGTAAACGAATTTTTCCTTCTGCTTGCTCTTTCCTCAGTTTTTTCCCCTCGGATTGTTTTTCTTCGTCTATTTTCCTACGGTTATCTCCGACGTTTTTTATTTATTTATTTTTTATTTTAATGACATATTTTTTCCATTGGCTGATTTTTCTATTTTTCCCTTAGGATTGTCTTTCCACGGCTTTTTTATTCCTAACTTCAACGTTTCTTAAAACAAAACCGCAAAACTGACTTTCAAATCGACTTTAAAACAAAATCAATTTTAAAACTGTTGCTCTTTTTATATTTATAACTAAATGGAGTAATACTTCTGGGACTAAACAAGCCACCACATTTTCATGGCCTATCCAGACTCCATAAATAGAGATTTGCATTTTATGTGATTGACTGACTACATTCTGTGTTCAACAAGTTTTATTTTTTCAGTTGCAATAGCAGACGCAGTATTGTATTTATTTTGCGGTTATTATTATTCGTTTATTGAATTTAATAAACTTCGTAATATTTAAGGATTTCCCATAACCAGGCAAGATTAAACGATGTAGACTAGTAATTGCCCCTTCCAAACTGTATAAATTTCATTGTCCAATACTGTACATCGTATAGGCCTACACTGTATGGCCTATCGCATACCTGGTGGTTCAAGATTTCTGAGACATACTGTCTATCACTAGCGCTAGAACACCAAAACATCCTTGGAATTGGCAGGTTACTGTATACAGAGAATTACCATGCAATTACTTTCCTCACAGCAGAATTCAGCAACTGCAGAATTTGCTAAATGCGTACGTCACGCATACGTCACTATAGCGCAATACAGGCCCCTGCCAGATTAGTACACAGAGCTACAAACCAAGTAGCACAAATGTCCGCTGTCGTATCCGTGCGATTGCCGATATCTTTCAACTCGCTGAATAACATTATCGTGAAGGGCTTCGTCGGCAATCAGATTAAATAACAGAATTGTGTGTCTGGGATGAAATCATATACTTTACATCTTTCTGCATCTTTGTGGTTTCAACCGTAACTATAAAAACACGGTCGTGTTCACAGCAGATGATCAAATTTTTATCGGCGAAAAGCGGCAATCTTGTTTCTGTAGCAGAGCTAGCCAGCATCTCTTTTGTTGCTACGTGAAAGAATTTCTTTTCCTGGCAGTGGTTTATGGCAAAACAAGAGTATGGTGTACGATGAACGTCAAACTATGTATGCACAAACCGAAATTTACTTTATCTGAAAAGCTCAATTCTGACGTGGACTTCACATCATACTCTTGTTTCGCTTAAAGTGCTCGATGAGAAAGAAACGTATGGGTTCGCTACATGCAGCAATGCAAATTACAGCTAAATTCTATGGAAAAGAAAATTTTAACGAACTGCTTTAGCGCTGCGATGAAAAGAAACGCACGGCTATCCTTATTTTTATTACTAGTCTGCTAATAAGCGACCAGGGGGTGGGTCTGTACCCACCTTTTCGCATATTGCTCTTCCATTGGCTGTTGATTTTGCTGGTGCCAATGACGTCACAATGCGGCTCAACAGCTTACGCAAGCCAGACTGGAGCCAGTGACGTTACACGAAATATTGGCGGCAAAACGACTTAATGAGCTGGGGAAGGACCAACCTTCCTGTATATAATCGTTCCACTCGACCTTGGAAGCGACTGAAGTGTTCGTTAGGGAAAGCGTACAGCATTCAACCATAGATTATAAAGTTAACTACATACAACATCTTACTTCTTCCAGTCGTACGCCGAAGCCTAGCGGTAGTTGCGGCTACTAATTCCTTTGCTAATGCTTTTTATCTTCGAAGCAGCATGAAGGCAAAGCATTAACAGAGTAGTAGCCGCAACTACCGCTAGGATTCGGCGTAGGACCGAAAGAAGTAAGATGCTATATGTAGTTAACTTTTAGTCTTCTGTACAGCCGTACCGGCTGAGAAGACTATTGCAACGACTTTGAACGTCCGTCCGTCGCTTTTTTCAACTTCGCAACGGTACCAGATATTGAGGACCATTGTTTTTTAATAATAATAATGATAACCTTTATTCAAAGAGTGTTGCCGAAGGTCTATAAAAGTCCTTGTTTGGCTACACATTTAGACAATTTCACAATCAAGATAAAGAAAAATCTATACAACAAAATTAAATCACACAGTATGGTAAAAAATATAAAAATAATAATAATCACAGACACAGAAAAAAAAAAAACAATAATTAAAAAATAAAACTATACCTTAGTTGTTAATTAGCCATTCTTTTATTTTGTGTTTGATTGAAGTGTACTGAGTTAAATCTAGTAATTTTGATGGAATTAAATTGAAAATTGTTGGAATATAATGATCTTTAGTTTTTGAGCCTTAATTATTTTTAATTAGTGGAATATGGAACCTTAATGTTTTATCGCGAAGGAAACCCATTTTAAATTCATCTTTAATTTTTAAATCGTTGCAAAAGGAATTTTTATGTATAATAATAAAGTTTCTCAATTTAGTTACATTTAAAATTCTGTGTTCCTTGTATAATTCTTTAGTAGATTTGTAGTGGTTATGTTTTCTGAAAAGGACCTTTAAAATGTTACGTTAAATTCAGTTGAGAAGTTAGTTAAATAACATGGCAAATTAAAACACCGTTACTTCCTTATAGATAATAAACTTCTTCGATGTAACTAAATTAAATAATAACATTTCATCGTCGAATTAAAATCCTAAATTAAAATCCTCAATAAAAACCAATCGATTTTAGCTTCGTTCAAATAGTCTCGTCGCATTGTTGCATGAATGAATAGGCTTACCGTGGAACCAAATTCTCCATAAGGCCTATCTTCTACTTACGAAATTAAAACTGCATTTTTAAAATTAGGCCTAAAAATAAAAATTAGGCCTAAAATCATGTTACCATGGCAACGTCAAGTTGCTACGAGTCGCTGTTGGCTTCATCAACAGCGTCTCTCTCGTCAGTTCCCTACTACCACTGATCTATATGGGCTACGTTGAGCGTTACGTTGTAACACTATAACTGTGTACCTGAAGGCGCACCGTGTTGCAAAAATGAATAGGCTTACTATGCAATTCATATCTCCGTTAGCTGCTACTTACGAAATTAAAACTGCTGGTTAAAATTAGGCCTAAAAGCTGACAATTACGCCTAAAATGTAAAACAGGCCTAAAAGCTAACACATTTTTAACCGGCAATTGTGATGGCTACTGCTTTTAGATTAGTATAATATAGATAGCTGTTGTAGTGCATGATAGAGGTGTGCTCCTCAACATTGGAAGTGGAGGAACTGTACAGAAGACCGGTGCGACTAGGCAGTCACTGTAGCCACTTGTTTGGTCTATGTGATTCAACCATTCATCTCAGTCCTAATGGTACAAACTACATGGACTCGCCGGCGCTTGCGTGCCGTGTGGATAGAGCGTACTGTAGGGCAGTGACATGACGTAGTATTATTGTGTATAACTCTATGGTGGAGCCAGTATCTAGGTTAACTGCAAGGGGCACTGAAGGGCGATAAGAAGGTCGTCTTACTGTAGCCAATGCTATTAGACTGGATTTCTTAAGCCTATAACGCGCAATTTTTGTTGTTTTTCCCCTTACGTTTTAATCTAGTGTACCTTGTAGCTATGCCCTCCAAATGGTATCTCGTAGCCAAAATGACGTCACTTGACGCTGCTCTATACGTGTACTGAAAGGGGTGAAACCAGCTCGAAGTCATATCGCAGAACAATCCATACCTGTATTGATCGTTAATAATTTTACCCTTACGCGCCATTATCATCACTGGAACTCACGTTGAACGTCTTTATTGAAAGCATGTCTCACGTTCGAAGTCATTATTTGTTCCACTACATTCTCCAGAGCGATATGAGAAGCGTGTTAGCATCAGATTAAAAGCCGCGGCCATTACCGGAAGTTGAGTGGGATAGCAAATACTGAAACGCTTCTCAGATCGCTCTGGACAACCTAGTGGTACAAATAACGAATTAGAACGTGAGAAATGTTAACAATAAGACATTCAGCGCGAGTCCCAGTGATTATATATATATATATATATATATATATATATATATATATATATAAAAAAAACGGATTGTTCCACGATACGACTTCTGGTTGGTTTCACCCCTTTCATTAAATCAAAGTATACTTACACCACGCGCCATGGCTGTTTGATGTCACGTGCATATCACGTGACTGGGCTAGTCCAATCAGACGGTCAAACAGCCGTTGTTCTCGTTCGTCATTGGCTAACTCGTGGTGATATCACGGCAAACAGCTATTGCGCATGGTTTAGCACTCTGTATCCATGAGATGCTCGAGCGACGACAAATCCCCGTGGCCCTAGTGGGAAAAACAAACGTTCTTGAAAGGTGAGGTGGAAGCGCCAGGAAGCGCACCCCTTTCAAGACGCGACTGCCGAGTGCGGTGATCACATTCAGTGCTTCCACTTACAGGGAATTTTTCCCTTTTTAGGGAAAAAAAAATGCTCTTCAAAGGGATAAAAAAAATTATTAAACAGGTAAAAAAAAATGTGGAAATTCTGTGTTTTATTCGGATAAGTTCCAATTCTCTTGTGACTCATGATATTCTGTCTATCCAGACCCATCATTTCGAAATGAATCGCTAACAAACGCGTGTTAACGTTGTAAATCCTTAGCCAAGCCCAATTTACAATTGTGTGCGCGGCGCGGCGTAGTCCTGAAAGTATTTTACGAGCGGCTACATCTTCCTGGAGGGAACGGCTTTAATCGACGGCCGCCATTGTTTTCGTAAACATCTTGGATATCAACAAGGCACTCTGCTGCCAAAAACGTACAATCGATTATCTGTGTTCGTTCTGCGGCAAACTCAAGATAGGCCGCACACACTTTAGTGCTTATTTCTCGTCTGTTGCTGGTATTTAAGGCTAAAATCACAAAAATTGTGGGAGTTCTAACTAATTTTTACAGGTCCATCACTTCTGACAGGAACGGCTGGAGGACTAATTCTAAATAAAATACGTAGTCTTTTGAATTTTATTTTCAATATGCATCAGAGATGGCGTTCCTGTGCCATTAAAACGGGCTCATAATTTTTTTTTAAATTAGGAAATGTTTAAAATTAGTAGTATAATGAAAGGAAATTAAATAAGGGAAGTAAAAAAGGGAAATTTTTATTTGCACAGGAAAAAAAACGGAAATTTCACCTTTACTTAGGGAAATTCTGTGATTTAGAGTGGAAGCACTGATCGCGTTACGAAACGGGCTTACTCAGGTACATATTTGTTCTGTGTTCCTGGGTTAATTTGGTCGACACCTAAGCAATCCAGATTACATTACCTCCCTCATCAAGGCAACAAAAACAAGCCGGACGAGGCTAATCACACCCAGAAATAATATCGGGCTGTTCGAGCTGCCCTTTCTCGTGTTTACGTCTTCACGGTTGCCATAGTGATGTCCTCATCACTGCTGACTCTTCACCCACAGAGCTACTAATCTTCTCGGCGGTCCGCGTGTGTTGCGATCTACATTAATCATGCATGTCGAGACGAAGTGTCTTTAACCAGTGTTTAGTGGTAATCGGAAAGTTTGAGCTGTGGTGGATGTGGAATGGGAAGGGGGAGGCAATCAGCCCCCCTAAACAAGGGCTAATTAATTTATCACAGCAGAGTAAGGGATTGTTTCCAAGTTATTGAACTTTGGTTTTTCTGTGTTGTTTTGACAGTTTTGCGTCCGTGTGCCATGTTGACCATGCGACCGTATGACCATGTCGCAAACACTAAACACCAAATTGACTACACTCTGTTGGCGTAGGAAGAGGTGAGCTTTTATCTCTTTGTTTAAGATCATTTAAAGGGAATCGATTGCAACTTTGGAAGTAACTTTTTTGGGTTAAATGATCGACCTTCTTTATTATTTTATTAAAAATTTATTTCTTTGAGCCTTAAGTCAGCCGAAGCAATTTAATACTCGTGTGGCTGAACCGGCTCAGTTTTGAACATTACCATAATTTTGAGAAGAAGAAATACCTGGTAAACGGACGAGCCAACTCGTCGATTTGAACCGGGAAACCTCCGATCATCGTCATATTGGCCACAATTGGCCAGAATAGTTCCCACAGCCGCTGAAGGAGCATGGTAGCCTCTCACACTACCCTGGCCGGCAGTCCTGGCGGGGACTTTGCCAAAATCGTCGACCAGATCCGCAAACCTCCAGCAACCAGAGTGAGTGCTGTCACCGCTCAGCCACGATGACCAGTGGTAATCGATGAAAAGATGAAAGTTACCAATGTGTATTGTGATTTGGTTAGGAACTCCTTTGGACGTAAGTTGGTGAATTGTTGCAAGAGGCTTCCGCCCAGGGTTGTCAAGCGTTCACTTTTAATGAGTTCAAAAATGCATTAGGCTAGAGGGGGCAGTCGGTTGAATGCTTCGAAAATTGAATGCAAGATGCAGGTTATGGGTCGACTCCATAAAGAGGCATTCAAACACAAAAACAACTACGCTATGTTTCTGTGCTCACGTGGGGGCCGTCATCAAGCATAAACACACACTGCAACAAACAAAAACATAAGTGCAAATTCTTACAACCTCCAGGTAACCAACGAACGTCAGTGATTATGTCAGCGAATAAAAGTATTACAATTTATTATTTTAATACGGTTTTAAAGAACAAACACGCTAACCAACCAGAGCGCTTACCAAATGCTTACGCTTAACAAATGCTCGGGGTGGAAGAGGATCAAGAATTAAAAATTTCTAAAAATAAAATAATTAAAAAATTAAAAATTGTTGTATACATATTCGCACTTGGTTGTTTGGCACGGAATGGAGTATTTCCTTCTACCTTTTTAAGTTATGATTTTTCTGGTTTAGATTGTGTAATCTGCCCTTGTTATTGCATCTGGAGGGACTAACCATTTTAAATAGGTGGAAGGAAATACTCCATGTCCTGCCACACAACCAAGCGTAAATGTGTTTACAACATTTTTGTTTATTTATATATATATATTTTTTTTTTATGTATTTAGAAATTTTTAATTCTCGATCCTCTCCCATCCCGAGCATTTCCGGTAAAATGGCTGGTGTTAGTGGGCGGACAGTTGGCCTTTCATTTTCACTCTGGTACGTGTTTGTTGTTTTTAAAAACCACATTAATATTATGAATTGTAATACTTTTAAATCACTGACATTCGATGGTTACCAGATGGAGGTTAGAAGGAGTTTGCACTTCTGTTTTTGTTGGAGTGCGTGTTTAAGCCTGATAACAGCCTCCATATGAGGGAAGAAACATGGTACTTGTTTTTGTGTTATGAATGCCTACTTTATGGAGTCGACTCATCATCTTGTATGCACTGGACTGTTTTGTAATATAGTATAATGTCAAAAGCTCCCCAACTGCTGGCCGCCTGACTTTGAGTTTTGCTGATGAGTATGCTCGGTCCAATATTATCTCTCATTGCTTGCTGTTTATACTTTTTTTTTATGCTTGTGCCATTGTCGACGTGGTTCTTATATAACCATGATTCTTTACTGAAACGATAAAGGTGCATGGCATTTTTGTAACTTGACACGGCAATGGCCGCGAATGTGTGCCTGCATGTTGAGTTAGTACACTTTGAATCGTAAATATTGTTTGATGTATTACAGCTCCTTCCAAAACCACCGCACATAAGCAAAAACATTTCTGCTGCTGCGCACAGTTTGGTACTACCAAAACACAGCGCACTCCATAGAGCTATAATACAGCGTTCTAACGCCGATATGCAACGCCGGTTTGGTGTCCATATTTGGCACGGGATATTGACCTCCTGGAGCGCGTTCAACGAAGGTTTACAAAAGGCTTAGCTGACTTTCGTGAGGTTTGCTATGGGGAGAGCCTTGCAAGGTTGGGTCTGGAACTCCTTGAACTTTGCAGAATGAGATTTGATCTCATCTTAACATTTAAGATTCTCCAAGGGTTTATCTCTGTTGATTTGCCGTTCTTTGACTGCGCACCTTACCCAAATCGCACTCGGGGTCATAAATGGAAACTCGTTGTCCCTCTTTGTCATCTTGAATGTCGTCGAAATTTTTTTTTGGTCCGAGTCGTCCCAATTTGGAATGCCCTTCGTGCGGAAACAGTAAACGCGACATCTGAAGCAGGATTTCGTAGGTTATTGCATTCTGAACAACTAGACAAATTTATTAAACGGCCGATTGTGGCATGCACGTAAATACCGTTATTTCACTTTTAACCAGGAACAGAGTAAGCGGTCCCAAGCCCTTCTGTTACTCTTCCACTGTGTGGTAAATTGTATTATTATATTATATTATTATAAAGCTAAAAGAGAGTTAGGGCGCGTTTACGTAACGACTCGCCTTTGCGTTTTCGCAGCTAAAAGCTAGGAATCATCTGAAATTCCAACATGGCGGTTTTAGCCATGTCGACTCACAATGGAAACACTGAATAATGCGATTTCAGAAGCGACTGTGAAAATCTGGTCAGGAGGAATTCTTTAGCTTATTGTCACGGATTATAAGACTTAAAGCATTTAGTCAAACGCCGTCGGATTTAGCTGTTCCAGATAACGCTGTTACCATGGCAACGACAATTTTGCCATTACGATTAAGTTCTAGCTGCGAGAATGTAAAGGTGAGTAGTTGCGTAAACGCGCCCTTAAGCGTCTAACGAACTACTTATTCCTTGCTTATACTCATTTGTTACATAGCAGATGTTCATATTTGTAAACTTGCATTTTTCGCCTTTCGTTCAAAACATGTCCGTTAAACGGAATTGACATCATCTTGAACGCGACTGAGGAATTGTGGGGGCTTACTAAACGCAGCAGCTCGCAAAAGAGGTTGATTTTTACGGAATTGTGAGCATGCGCGAAGCATAGTTTATCGACTGATTACGGATGGATTATTGACTGACTCAAGAAGAAATCATCAGTCGCGTTGAAAGGTGACGTCTTTTCCCTCATCAGACACTTTTGGAACGTTCTGTTGAGGTTTCTGTGCACTGACGGTACCAAACTGTGTTCAGAAGCCTTTGTATGGTTCGTCCACAGGTTGGTCGGTTTGGAAGGACCTCTTAGTGTTGGTGCTTGACTTATTCGGGTATGTATATTGTGCCCGTGTTTTAGCTTTTTACTGAAAAAGGTTCTGGCGTAGAACTTGAAAATTTTACGTATTATAGTGTGCGCGGCGTATCTTGAGTCCTGCACTTATTTTGTGACCGGCTACGCCTTCCTGGCTTTAACCGACGGCCGCCATTGTTTTTGTAACTACTTTGGATACCAACAAGGCACTCTGCGACTAAACACGTACAATCGATTATTTGCGTTCATTCTGGGGCGAACTCAAGATAGGACGCGGTCACTATAAATTGTATGTTTGGAGGCAATCCCGCGGTCCAAAGATTGTCTTTTGCACCACCCAACTATCGTCTGATGTTTCTGAAACATGATTCTTTAAAAAAAAGTGTTTTTTTTTTTTTTAGACGTTAGTCATTGATGTGAAAATTCCGATGGGAACTGTACGTCTTAAATTAAACCTAAACCTATACACTGTTTCTACGTGATGTACGTACAAACTGGTGGAGAGGAGGACAGTCTTTAAATGACTGGAGGCCATGATGTATACAGGGCAAAGACGTCATATACAGTATAGAGCAGCGTCACGTGACGTCATATTAGCTACAAGATAGATAGCTACAAGGGGCACTAGATTAAAATGAAGGGTTAAACAACGGCACTTCTAGTCAAGGTAGTGCTTTGAGAGCGGATTTCATAGGCTTAAAAAACGTTGTTTTCTCCAATCCCTTATGCTGCTAGGTTGTAATTTGGAAAATAAAGATTCCACTTGCTTAAAAATGTCAGCAACTGCCAACAAATCGACAAAAATCGCGCATTATAGGCCTAAGAAATCCACTTTTAACAGCATTGTCTTCAGTACGACGCCCTTCTTTTCCCCCTCCAGTGACCCTTGCAGCTATCCCAGTTACTGGCCCCAGCATAGAGTTATATACAATAATACTACGTTGTGTCACTGCCCTATATGGTTACACCCTTAACGGTATTGGGAAATTTATTCACAACCCCCTCCACCACGGACTTTCAACCCCGGACATCCCCCGCCTTGTAAACGACAGCGATCAAATTCCCTCCTGAACCGGACATTCTGCCCACTCAACCCTACAGGCACTTTACTCAATTAAACAAATTATTTTGCAAGTTATTTCTTTTATTTTCGTACTGTACTTACATTAAAAGTTGTAATTGGCGTATCCCTATTTAACCCTAAATTTCTTGGGTTCAAATGGAGTACATTTTGAGCTTAGGGGCTGTGTTGTTACAAATTATAATAGATTAGGGTATAAGTGGCCTTGATTTTAATTTTACCGGGAAGGGAACAAGTTGTTTCAGGACAGGGAATGATTTTTCTGTTCGTCTTACTATCTCTTTAAGCCGGAACAAGCGTTCGATTTTGAACTAAGCTACACTGGACAAGGTTTGAAATATACCCTTTTTAATAATTATTTTTTTCACGGGGGAAAATGACCACAAGAAAAATGTCCGGGCCAGGCGGTGGGGTGATTCATTATTGGTGTGCTGTCGTTTTTCCGGAGGGGGGGGGGGGATGTCTATGACTTCGCACAACACTACGAGACGTTGCAAGTTAATTAAAAAAAACAACCTTACGACCACGCGTCTGTCCATAATAAATCATCGGAGCAAAAACAAGAAAAACAAAAGTGGCCTATTGGAGCGCCGCTTCGGTCCTCATTCAGAGAGCGCTTAATGACAGAGAAAGTTTAAAAGGAAAATTCGCCATAGTGTAAGGAACACCCCTAGAAAACACAAGACAACTCGCCTTGTAACTAATGCTGAAAAAAAAATCCTCATCAAAGAAACTTGTTTTAGGGATTGACCGATGCCATTTTAGCCTAGTCGAGTCGACACTGACACCGATACCTTTCCCAGACGTTTAACTGTTACCAGTCCGATATCTGACCGATCTCCGATATCTGACTGCTTCGCCGTCACTATTTAAAGAAAGCTGTTAGGTTTGGATGAGCTTTTAACAGAAAACGAAATTTGGATGTTTTGTAATATTTCATTGTTGTGGAGTAAAGTAATTCTGTTTACGTTACTACGGTATTCTCGACAGTAATACGCAAACCACGAAGATGCTGCGTGAATTCTTCATTAAAACGCTACAAACTGAATTTTTTCTTCTCTTCAGGTCCCAAAGTTAACGAAAATTCAATTTTTCTTTAAAGGACTGTTCTGGGTTGCGCTAGACCAAAAACCAAGTTTTGATATCGGCTTGTATTTGTATGGCGTTGTATGGAGAACCTTGATGCTGCCCCTAAACGGTCCTTTTCTGGTCCTCTCGATAGGAATCTGTGCCTTGTTCCATGGGACGCCTTTCCAACTCTACGTTTGAGATTGAAGGTGCTTGGCAATCCTCGTGGGACAAACAAGTTGAGGGCTATTAAAAAGGCAGTGTCCAAGAATAGCACTCAGCTTGACACCACAGTCACCGGGAAGACGTGGTGTTAACTAAATACAGATGCAAACCTATTTACGTTGCCTTTTGGACTTATATGTCAGACTGCCTGAGCGGGAAATCGAACCTACGACCTCTGAAATCAAAGGCCAAGGTCCTACCGCTGAGCCAGACTGACACGGCCAGAGGTGGTGTTAGCCCGTTTGCGTATTGGTCACACCAACCTTTCTCACTCCTTCCTTTTGATGGCGTTCGCTGCCGTTTCCATGTCCCACGATCGCGTTAATTGGGCGATAAGTCTGTCCTCCTGTCCGAATTTTTTTTATATTTTTGCAGAAGGTATACAGATGTATGATAGAATCTAGATTTGCGAGTTTGTTTAACATCTCTGTACGTGTGGTGCAGTGGCAACTCGGACCACTGCTCTGTGACTGAGCTTAGCGCTAATGACCTTTTTGTCGACGTGCTATAAGGCTTCAACCCCCCCCCCCCCCGATCCGACACCAATAATATCTTCCGACATCGATGCCCATGTCAATATCGGTTAAACTCTAAAGTGTCCGCGGCCTATCTTGAGTTCGCTGCAGAACGAACACAGATAAC
>JAHWFP010129228.1:60894-71173 GCA_023313725.1 Lithobius niger | reverse complement strand
CCCCCCCCCCCCCCCTTGATGTGTCACTGACTTTTGGTAAGCATCATCAACGTGTCAATTTCGATTGCATTGAACCCGTTCATAAGACTTCAGCATGGCATTACTTTAGGTGGAAACTGTCGGTTTATGAGTATGTGACGCACGTGATTTCATTGTATTTAGACCGTTGAATTTCCCTGAATAAACTCCCTGAATAACTCTGCTTCACAGAGTCTTGAAATAAAGATAAAACTTAGTTGTCTTGTTAATTTTGATGTTTGAGACTTACAACCCCCGAAACCTCTTGCCTAATTTTACTGATATACGAACTGTATAATTTGTTATGAATTGCCCAGTTGGTTCAAAAGTTATCCTGGGCTGCCTTCGAAAATTCACCCAACTGCCCGGAGTAACTCAAAATCTCGCGACCACGTCTATTAACTCCCTAGGAGAGCAGTGATCGTGTATACTAATGCTGATCAGGAGCACCAGGGTTGACTTTATTCAGGACCTTCCTAAAGCACCGAACAGATCGAACCAAACGCACCACTGTTGGTGACAGTTCAGCTCATTCCCTACTATAGTCGTGTTGATATTGCTTGCTTACGTCTAACATCGTCAGCGATGAATCTGTTTCCAGTACCTAGCGCATCCTCAAAAGCTCCACTACTGGCAAACACCAACAACCACCTCCCCGATATGGTTTGCAATTTGGCATTGCTCGCGCCTGGTTACTTCAATTAGTGTAGCCTGGTCCAATCAATTAGCCACGTCTGGTCACGTTAAAGGTATGACGTAACGAGTGCTCTGTTGAGCTTGTTGATTTTGCTGCGCTGTGATTACAGTTTCGGAAGGTACTAAACGGCTGACGCAACGTTATTGCGCACGTGCGGCGTCAAGTTTGGAGCCAAACTGTCTCTAACAGTGGTGCGTTCTGTTTGCTCTGTTCGGTGGTTTAGGAAGGTACTGTTTGAGTTAGCCTACTGCATGATCCAAGAGACTGAGTAACTCAATTGAAGTCAATTTTCTAAGGCACCCTTGGAGACACGCAGACAGACACCGACAGTGGAGGACAAGTCACTTTGGTCTACTTCGTACCGTCACTGCATGTAAAAGAAAAAAAAGTATGAAGGCGTCTGCAACGTGTTTACTGTAATGCCAAATGTCATCATAGAGTAAGGAAAATATTTGCCGATATTACAAAACAGAAGAATTGAATGCGTAGGGATGCAAACAAACGAAAACAGTTCGTAAAATGGCTCTCTTTCTATTCCGCCAGTCAGAAGTCTCAGAATACGTGCAGTTTTAGTGTAGGTTACAGGGCTGTAACTTCAAAATAGGGACCCGGAGGCGAGAGCACAACGGAGGTCCCACTCTTCATTAAAAACAAGGCAAGAGTCCAGTGCAGGTCCCTTCATGAAGAAAAAAAGAAATGTAGTTTTGCGCACAAGGTTAGAGCCTTGTGGAGGCATCAAAGTAAAAAAAAACATGCAGTTTTTGCCACGGAAAGCTAGAGCCCAGTGGAGGCCCTCCTTCATAAAAAAAAATGCAGTTTTTTTCCCAAACAAGGCGACAGCATAGTGGAAGCCTTACCCCCCCCCCCCAACACAAAAAAATAAAACGATTCTTTTTGCCACACAAGACGGTACTATTGCAATAACTTACAAAAAAAAATTTCCAATATTTTGCGATTATCCAATTTTTTTTCCATTTAAATAGGGGCCAGTGAGGGGCCCCCAAAGTCGGGGGGCCCGGAGCCCGGAGGCTGTTGACTCCTCTGCCTCATTGTAATTACGCCACTAAAATGCTAGAAGGCGTGAAAGAGGTTTTCATTTGCAATGGAGCTAAAAAATTATATATAAATAAATAAATAGATAAATAGATCGAATATCGAATCAATGTAACGAAACGGAAATTTGTTGGAAAATGAACGTCGTCATTTTGAGGCAGAAGCATGGACTTATATAGTATTACGACTTGGACTTGTATATACTATCACATGACCTAACCCACCGGGACCAATCGCCATCTGGTGTCCTCGTGTTATCTTTGGCAATCTTCCAGGCTTGCATTCGGCTTGAATTGCGTTGTTCTAGACAACGTTTCATGTAGATAATAATCCCCTCCGTATTCTCTGTTTAATGTTTAGAACGAATTTAAAGCATATTATCAAACTACAAAAGAACAATCAATTGTAAAAAATACAGTAAACTGCAGTTATGGTAGCTAAATTTGATTTTTATTAAAAATAAAATTTATAAAGTGACAAACTTAACGCCTCTTCCATTACTATTAAGATGCGGTGCGTGGTAAGGACTGGTCCTCACCGAAAGATTATCATACTTACCTGGCTCAGGAAATTCCGTGACCACGAAGGCGGAATTCCCAGGCAGAGGCCTGATCATTGCACTTCGAATGGGCTGACGCTTGCGATTGTCCCAAATGTGGATAATTTCGGGAGCGTTATTTATGGTAGTGGGGGATTGCGTTCGCGCTAACCCCTAAATAATAACAATAAAGTAAGGCGTTCTCTGGAAGCTGGGTGAATTTCGACGTTCAGTTCCCCTCTTTTGTTATTTTCCAATCCTTCTGTCCTCCTTCTTGGGAGCGTTACGCAGACGGCCGACCCAGGCCCCCTGTGCATATTCTAAAATCTACAACGTGCTACTAAACCTCCCATTATTTTATATACATTGCTCCCACTCCACGTGCCCCAACGGGAACGCGCGCGCTACACGTGATTATTTCCCAACTTGCCGCATGGCATTCTGGGAGTGTCAGGCAGCCAGCAAGCCGATCGGTGGCCGGCCAGCCAGTGGCACTAAAATATTTCTTTCTTGCTACCTATTAACGGAACATTTTCCAACGAAATATAGCCTAAGTTGAAGTTTAATCAAACATCAGCGAACACCCGAAGAAGATAATTTTTCATTCTCTTCCTTACCTTTTTTATGCCTCTAAATTGTATTAATGAAAGTTAATTTTTACATTTCTTAAAGGTGGCAAGTTATTGAATACATAAAAATGCTGTTGAAATTTAATTATTTTAAAAATCAATAAATTATGATTTCAAAAATAAAATAATTCTAGGTTTATTGATTAATATGAAGCTATGTTTTAAGCAACCAGCAAATGAAGTAAAGCAGGGAAGCCTCACGCAGCCCCTGCGTATGAATACAGAAACATAACGAAGACTGGGCTCCAAGGTTGGTCAGTCTTTACCTTTAGAGGTGGGCGCGGGTCCAATTTTTGGGAACCGAAATTGCCCGCATTTACAGAAACTGGAACCGAGCCGCAGGGAACCGCAATGTCTGAACTGATAACAAAACCGACCCGAAACCGCAAATGTGTGCTGTAATAAGACCCGACCCGACTCGAACGCGGCTTACCCGCGGTTAACCGCAAAATACAAATCTAACAAAGACATTGATTAAGAAAAAAAAAATGTTGGAAACAAAAGGAAGCCACACGAAGCGATTGTTATAAATCAACAAACACCTTTCTTGTTCTTTAGTTGATTATTACTTTTCGTTCTTCAAAGATTTTTTTCTAGTTAGTAAAAATAAGTTTAAAAAGTCTTGCCAGCGTGCGTCCCTTCCTCCTCTTCAAGCGTGCATTTGCTGTTTGTACGGTTTAATTTGCTATTGACGGCGCACTGAAGTTTCGGTTTCGGGTCTTGCATTTTCTACCTCAATTGGCCTTGCCGTCATTGGTGAGGGGAACCAAGGGAAACAACCCAATAGCCACAATTGTTTCGCATTTTCTATGACACGCGGTTATCAGCGGTTATATATTTTAGCTGCGGTTCACCCGCGGTTTACCCGAAACCGCACGTAATTTTATTTTTCAGACCCGCAGACCGCAGTAATTATTTTTTTTGGAACCGACCCGACCCGGAACCGACCCGAACCGCGGTTGGCCCGACCCGCGCCCAGCTCTAAGTGGCACAGTACTACACGCGGGCCCTTGCGCGCGGGGGGGGGGGGGGGGGGGGGAGACAATGACTACATTGCAGCGCAGAGGCGGATTTTTTGTTGAAAATCCACGTTAAAATTAGGCAAAATGCTTAACTTTGGACCTAATATATTCAGCAATGGTTAAAGTTTAAAGTGGGCAACTTTGTATTGTATCACTGGAGTAATGAGCACAAGTGCAAGCAGAAGTGTGTTTTGTGGAAGGAAGGCAGAAGGGTCTGTGAACATTTTTTTGGCTTTGTTGAATGTATTACGAGTCACATATTTTCAGAGTGGTCGAAAAAATGAGCAACCTGGGTGTCGGACTGCGAAGTTTCGGGAGGGGGCGGGAGAGAAGGAGATTTTTTAACAAACTAACTGGTGGGCACAAGTGTGTGGCTCTAACACATTCAAAACAACAAATAAAAATATCGCAGTACCTTCATTCCCAAAAATCACACCAGTAAATCAGTATTAAGAGGCTTCAAGTTCACAAACACAAATGTTTACTGAGGAATTGGACGACAATTTTGGGCAGCTTTCAAACTGCCCTCTTGCCCAAGAAAGGACAGGGTTCATACCGACCTGGAAAGTCAGGGAAAGTCAGGGAAAAAATGGAAAATTGTCAAAAAGTCAGTGATAGTCAGGGATTTTTTTAATTTAAAAAGTGGGGCAAGAAGGTGGTAGCAAAGCAAGTGGGATTTGGGAGACCACACGGTACATTATAAAAACGAAATTCTAAAAATGAAAAAAGGTTCTAAAAAAACCAGTACATTGTAAAAACGAACTTTTTTTAGAACCGTTTTTTTTTTCATATTTAGAATTTGGTTTTTAGAATAAACTGTGTGGTCTCGCAAATTCCAGTTGCTTTGCTACTACTTTCTTACCCCATTTTTTAATTAAAAAAAAATAGGGAAAAATGTGCAGTTGCCATCCAGATGAAGTTATGATGCCAGACTTGCAGAGTGAGCAGTTGACTCAGTGTAATTTAAAAATATTTTAAAAGTAGAAGTGTTTTGGTCAGGGATATTTAAAGAAATAAGTCAGGGAAAATCAGGGATAGTCAGGGATATTCATTTTCAGATATGAGTATAAACCCTGAAGGAAACAAAAGTTCGCTTTCTTGGTTTTCTCTTCATAAGTCACTATCGGACTCCCAGGGCGAGGTGCTGTCTGTGCAGACATGATGAAATTTAAAATTTGCAAGTTTGCTTGCAATTGATAGTTGAGCCGGGGCCCCCAACGCAGGTGGGCCTCTGGCACCTGCCAGTCTAACTGTATGGTGTACACACCACTGATTTAGGTATTAGGTTAACACTTTAACAGCAGTTAAAATATATATAAGGGCGTTAAATCGATTAGGCACATGATTGCAACTTCCGTACATCAGTGCAACTTCCGGTCCACCTTCCGGTTCATTCACCACAACCCAGAAAACCTGTAATAAAAATAACATGTTACCTTGAAAGTAGTTAATACGTTAAAAATGCGTTCAGGTTCATACCGTTGTTGTGTTGGTTGAATTTAGGTATTAGGTTAACACTGTAACAGCAGTTAACAGTTAACAGGCAAGGCTCTCATGGTCATAGACAGAATGCGCCATCTATTGCCGACATCGAAAACAATAAACCACACTCAAGTTATTCAACCAAACTGCGCGTTACCGTGAAAGTAGTTAATATTAATATGTTAAAAATTCGTTCAAGCTCAGAATTTAGGATTTAGGTTAACACTGTAACAGCAGTTAACAGTAGAGGGTTCACGGTCAGTTTCGGCCAGCAAATCATTTTATTGACACGGACATCGGATCCAAGTCTTCTGTCGGATCTCGGGCGTCAATCGAATCACGTTTTTGGACGGTCAAATTTCGGTTGCCCGGACAAGTTTTTGCGTGCGGGTTTCTAATGTTATGTAATTAGCCGCGGCGAGCGTGTCAACGCGAGGGAGGCAGGGAATTTGGAAAAATATGGAAAATTTAAAATCATAATTTTCTTGGGATCGAAAGGGTCCGTGTAAAAAAACTTATATGCGTCCGGCATGGCTCTCATGGCTATAGACAGACCACGCCATCTATTGCCGACATCGAAAACCATAAACCACACTCAACTCAGCTTTTTAGTTGTATTTTTACAAAGACACAGGTGTATCGCTACTTTGGTTTGATAACTCAAGACCATGACACAACGCGAGATTGAAGCTGCCTTCCTCGCTCGACAGGGAACCAGGACCAGACTGCGCCATCTATGATTCTTCTATGCAACTACCAATTACCACAATGTTATGACCAACTGAGATTAAAATTCCGTTCATCTCTCAGCAGTTTCAATCCCAGTTGGCCATGCGCAGTTTGCGGGTACTACGGGAGGAGAGAAACCACCCTTTCGTGGTGACGTGTTCAACAAAATGTCGGGCCGGTAAGAGAATGACTAGGCATGCTTCGAATATCACCCGTTTTGCCTAGTCGCATGGTGCACCTTACGTGCATCGGGTTCAGGCGGACCCAAACACGTCTCAAACACAGTGGCGGTATCGGTGTAGCAGCGCTTGTAGCAGCTATTCGAACACCAAGAGTGCACCTTGCACCACGACTTGAACACTCGATCATAACATCAAATCATTCATTGCCTGGCCAAAGTCTAAGACAGGGTGGCATTCTACCTGGAAAAACCTGGAAAACCGTCCGGGAAAATTCACGGAGGAATTTATCAATTTTTGAAAATTCGGGGAAAAATCTGGGAATTTATTAAACATATACTGGAAGCCAGGGAATTTTGACCTTTTTGGAAAGTCTTTTTCCTACGCCTATACGTCAGAATACTAATTCATACTTCCTTTTATTTATTTAAAAACTGTCACTTTATTTCAGCTAAAACTATCTTTTTTATTTCTGGAAAATTCGTGGAGAAATGTGGGAATTTGTTGAACATATACTGGAAGTCAGGGAATTTAAACATTTTTCGGAAAGTCTTTTTCATACGCCTACGTCAGAATTCGTACATCCTTTTATTTATTTAAAAACTGTCACTTTATTTCAGCTAAAACTATCTTATTGTTGCATCTGTGATTAAGCAAAAACTCCTTAGTTCTAAGTAACACGGGACGTTATGTGTTAGGTACGTTTCTAGTTTTTTGTCATTTTATGGCCTTCCTATTTTCTTTACCAATACCAGTAAGGGCAGTGCAATTTTTTTTTTATTTATCAAAGAGATGCGATATATTATAGTTAGTGCGATGCAAGTGGAATGTGAAAAAAAAAATCTTTTTGTCCTATACTACACCGCCCTTCGACCGAAAAAATCATGGGAAAATAATCAGTATTGCCCTGGTACACCTGAAAAAATCGGGGAGTTTCATCGTGAGCTAGAGTGAACGCCACCCTGCCAGATATCTTCGCAAATTTAACATCATGAAAAGTGAAATAAAGAAATGGGTATTTGGTAATGAAATTGTAAAAGTAACCCGGCACACAAATAGTATTTAATGAACCAAGCAGTCTGCATTAAAGACTGGCGTTGTGAGGATACACGATACACTAGTCTGAGAAAGAAAGAAAAGACAACTGCCCCGACTGAGACTCGAACCCAGGACTACTCGTTTACTGGCCTGGCGCTCTAACCACTGCGCTACCGGGGCGGGTACAAATGGCTACAGGCTCCAGCCCTGGTAGCGCAGTGGTTAGAGCGCCCGGCTAGTAACCAGGAAGTCCTGGGTTCGAGTCCCAATCGGGGCAGTTGTCTTTTCTTTCTTTCACGGATTAGTGTATCGTGTATCGTCACAAGGCCAGTCTTTAATGAAGACTGCTTGCTTCATTTACCCTTTACCTTTTGATTTCTACTTTATGGTATTTAGTGGACAACTGGTCTTACTCTACGAAGCAACATTTTTTAACTTTAACTCGTTTGCACGGCTTGTGTTATCGTAATGAATTTTGGACTGGGTGCACACTTGAACGAACCCTTACAAATAATAACCGGCATTTACTTATAAAATGTGTCGTATTCTAACCTTAATTTGAATTCTACACTTGATGTATTTCAAGTGAGTTTTATAAATGATAACTTTAAAATTTGTAAAATGTAAATGGATATTGCTTATACCCTTGACACTTTAATTTTTGTCGTTGTGTGGCTGGCATGCAGGCTCATTTTGAGTTTCATGCCATTTATTTATTATGAATAAACAACGTTGCTAGTGTTTATATTGTGTCTTTGATACTGGTGTAATCTAAAGCTAATTAACTTAAAATTAATGAGAATCAGATAAACACATAACCAAACGCACTATTTTTTTTTCGTTAATTTTTCAGTATTCTTCGGTTCAAAACCCTACTGAACAAGGCCTATTTGTCGATAATTTTTTTACCGTTCTTTATACTTTTTAAAGTTGCACTTAATTTCATACGTATAACTAAAAACCGATGTAACACAACATAATCATTACTGCTCCTTTCTTAATGACTAGTGTTTTTTTTTTTTTTGTCACGAGATGGTTTTAACTTTATTTAGTGTCTAATGGCATTTACGTACATGCCTTATAATAAAATTTACGAAATCTTCAGTGTTGGTTTCCGTCTCGACACAGGAACGATTAATTTGTTGTACTTCTTACACTTTTAATTTAATTTTTTTTTGTCATTTTTTTTTTTTTCACCTTATTTTCAATTTGATTATAAGTTGAAACCTCCAACAAACCCTCTTCAAAACTGCAGACGAACCACAACGAATTTGTCGAAATCCGTTGGAAAATTAAGGCCGTGAGGTTCAAACTTGGGCAGACCTTCTTTAAAGCGGAATAGTTCGTTTTGCGCTCACTAGATGACAACACCATCGATAACAAAACGACCCCACCGGAACTTGTACGGCGGCTTCACGGCACAGCTTTCACGTTTTGGAGCGCAGATGCTCCAGCAAACGGCCATGGTTCAGTGTAGGTTCGGGAACGTTTCGTGTTGGTGTGGATAGGAAATTCTCCGCCTACAGGCGCTTTTCGTTGACATTTTTACACCGAAAATGAACACGAAAAAGTGTAATGGATATTGAAAGTGATTCACACGGGATTGTAAAAATTATTTAAAGACTTTAAAATGAAACCATGTGAAAACAAAACGTGTTGTGCGCGATTTAAACCAGCATGTTAAATGTAGAAAAGTGCCGACAAGTTCAAAACTTGTAGAAAACTTGAGATGTGGTTACTGTAAAGTGCGCAATCGCAGAAGAGATTTCAGGCGGAAAAAGCACGAAAAACTAGTCAATCTTACAGAGCGTACACAAGTTGAAATATCGGATGCATAATCACCCAGGTAAGTTTTATTTTTTTCTGCACTACTAATCCCGATCATATCGGCTCGTTCCGTCAGCATAAACTAATAGACGAACGGTAATTTTCGTATATTTACGATAAACATTAATAAGAATTAATTTAATCATACATATTCCGGCTGAATATCAAATCGTACGATAAGCTAGTATTTGCGGTTATGACAATTATTTTGAATATACGGCTAAAGTTTGTTAAATTTCGCATGACAACATTTCATAGGATAACTCTTATCACCAGGGAGAGCGGGGGGGGGGGGGGCATCAAGATGTTCACTGCGTTCGGCTGCACACGGTCCCTAGCTCATGAGGATAGTATTACCAAATGACGTGACACAGATTCAAACGAAAATGCCACGAAAAGCCCAAAAAAGATGCGAGGTGGGGGGGGTAAAAATTGGTCCTCATCATATTGTACACGTGTCCTGAGCGTTCTTGTTCCGCCACTGCTTCAACTTTTCTTAGAAGAAAAATTAAAGGAAAAATATTTCTTCGCTCCAAACAAGTTGGGCTACTTGTCAATTTTTTTCGCTTTGCCCAGGGTTTTCTTGCTAACACCCAGAGTTTGTCCGAAAAACCCAACCCGAAAAAAACCGGTAGATTTTTTTCGGGTCCAACCCACCTGAATAAAACCCACAATAAAACCCACTCGCAGGTTTTTTCACGCTTATGGCTAGATCCTATAATCGCAAGCAACAGTTAACCTACACAAAAGGTTAATATTACTTTTTGTAATAAATTATTAATTATTTTCAAGCTGTTTGTTACCTGGATGCAAGGAATGGTTTTTATTAAATAGTGGTACATTACAACGGTGATGACATTATTATGTTATTACCTTAACCAAGCCTAACCTTAACTAGTACGGTACCTGTAAAACACTCATGAACTAAAACATAAGTCTAAGTTAGGCTACATAAAACTCGTTAAAGCCCGAAAAAAAGAGAAAAACCGAAAAAACAATAAAACCCGAAAAAACACCAATAAAAACCGAAAAAACAATAAAACCCGAAAAAACACCAATAAAAACCG
>JAHWFP010129228.1:17318-60794 GCA_023313725.1 Lithobius niger | reverse complement strand
GAAAAAAACTCATGCACGTGATCTCTTGTTACAAATCCATTTTAAAATGAGACGCCAAAAAGAGTGGCTGTTATAAACCTGGGGTTATAATAAATTGTACGTATCTCATGAAAAATTAGCTTCTTGCACTTCGTCGTTAAAACTACATTCGTACGTCCCATCTCAGGTTTATGCAAGGGTGCGTTTATACCTGAGTTCCTGTGCGCCGTGACGCTATTCCATTGAGACCTGTTATACACCAGTAACACAGCAAGATGGCGGCGAACTATACGGCCAAATAAAATTAATGCTTAGTTGACCGCCTAATTTGAAACAACTTTCTAAAACTTAGGCCGTAGTATTAAGTTAGACCCTTTTAAAAAATCCGTGCAGATGGTGGATTATTTACATTTGTCTATGAATGGTTTGCCACCAAGGCAGCCAGTGATTGAAAGACATGACGCGCATGCGCGTGCTTTTAAGTTTCGTTTTATGTTTCAAATCTTTTAATTGTACATTAATTTTTGGCTATTCAGGAACAATGATTTTCACACTAACTTCGATCTTTGAAAGTCCGTATCCCCTAAAGCCCTTGCCCAATAATACTGAATATTCGAACTTAAATATACAAATAAAGCGTGTAGAAACATGGGACACCTTGAAAACCTTTTCAGACTATTTTTTTTTATTGCAAAAACGCATTTAAGCGCGTTTTACAAGTAGCATTGGCTGAGAAGAAAATTGTCAAAACATAGTTTCTGCAGTGTGCAGATGTCAAATGCTTTTTAAATCAAACACCAACGCTCAATTTGCAACACTTAAAAAAGGACGTAACCGTCTCACTATATATTCGAGCATCCTGCGCGAAATAGGTTTTGCAACATTTTCATAGGTTAGAGTGAATGCAGCCAAACCGTTTCTCACGAGGAAAGAAATAGGAAAATGAATGCCTTAACAATATTTATAAATAGACATAAATAGCTGGAAATAATATTGAGGAAACTTGGAAATTAGCCAACAGCGAAAATTATACACTAGAAATAACGTAATTCAGTAAGCCACCTTTATGCACTTACGTATTAAGGCGCTACACAAGTGATCTGTGGGCGTACTGGGTAGCCGGTTCGAATCCGGGTCATGCCATTTCGACGAAACGTAAGTGCATAAAGGTGGCTTACTGAACTACGTTATTTCTAGTGTATAATTTTCGCTGTTGGCTAATTTCCAATTTTCCTTAACAATATTTACACGCGTCTGAAGTACTGTTGCAAAACTGAGCCATACAGGAAAGCCTACCGGGAGTAATGCGCCAATAAAACCCTAAAATAAAAATAAAAACAGTAGTATTTTTATTACAACGCATGTTTTCGAAAATTTAACGAAAACACTCAAATTTATCATGTGTTGTAAAATAAACACCAGACCGTTTTAAAATTAAAACTCTACTGTTTTAGTTTAAACACTTGAATCGCTCAAGTATGTATACGTTTTAACCATGTTTATAAAGTGTTGCAAATCGAACGCGTGTTTCTTTTTAACCCCTTTCATGTCTAGCAACACTTTATATAAACGTTTCTTTTCTCAGCCCATGCTATCATTTGTAAAACGATTTTATGTGTTTGTCAGCTAATACAGCTTGTAAACTTTTTCTAAGGTGTGTTTCAATTATTTGGAAACACATTTTTTCATACTGCAGGATGTATATGCTAAGTTTCAAATAAATCGGCAATGGGTTCAAAAGTTACCATGAAGACACAACCAATGATAGTGTCCTTTCCACTGCTAAGGGCGTATCAAAGACAAAATATAGGGGTGAGGGGCGTGTGAAAGCACAAATTTTGACTGGATCTCGTTTTTTTTTTCTGAAATCTTGAAACTTTTATTGCATATTTCTCGTTTTACCTCCCCCCCCCCCCCACTTCCCTATCCTGCTCCGGCCCCATATAACCTTACACTTTCAGCAGGCTTCGCTCCGTATGTCGCTAAAAGGACTGAACACTGTACTTTTTAGCTCTCGTCGGTCCTTTTATTTGTTTAAATTTTAAAACTTTTCAAATTCGTGGACTGACGATAAGGGGCATCCTTTGTGGCCCTGTCTGTTTCCAAATCACCTTCAACTTGGTGATTAAACCTGCTGTTATTATTATTATTGTTATCAAAAGTCAACACGAACGGCAGAATTTTTAAATTCAAATTTTCCCTGAAGTGTACCTTTTTTTTTTTTTAACTTACCGATGTATTTCATCGATAAGACGACGTGAATGACAAGCTAGCTGTTCACATTTTTTAATACAGGAAGAGATAGAATGAGCCGACTTAATTGTTGGGAAGTTTTCACCTTTAAGCTAAACCTTGGTGAAATTAATTAAAAAAAAAACCGCTTGAAAAAAAAAAAGAAACAGTTGCGTTAATATCGTTTTCACCTGCTGAGGTGCTCTCGAAACGGATAGGGCTAATTTTACTAGGATATACCTGTGATCTTTAACAGTTGACTGGATCACCCTTCTCTGCCCGAAGGCACAAGGGTGGGCTAAATTATGACTAAATGGTGACTAAATTATGACGAAACAAATCAAACTATAGTACATGTTTACAATTACTTAAACGCGCAGCCAGGCAGGGAGCCAGTCTGTGACATACCTCAGTCCAAGGTCACATCTGAAAACGTGCTTTACGACTAACGCACAGAGAATTGACAAAACTTACATAATTGTAACCAAAATTGAAACGGGTGCAAGAATCCATCTAAATTTCGCTATTCAAAATTGTTAGCCGCTAATTTTTAATCGGATATCACTTTTTGGAATTTCCATTTCTATAAGCGCTGGTGGGTTTTCGTTGTGATACCACTTCTGTCGTCTTGTTTTAAGTTGTTTTTCATTGATTTAGTTTATCAATGGACTGAAACCACCGCGGCCCTCTCCCGTCCCCCCTCTAAAAAAAACCAATCCATTTAAGTAGTCCTGCCAAACTAACTTTTATTTTAAAATCATTAGGGATCAGACTTAACAACTAAAATTTCAACATTTTCGTAACAAAATCTACCCCAACCCAAAATGACACTGCGACACTTTCCCAGCCTCTAAACCAAAACTACGTACGACATTTCCCCAGCCTCAACATTTTTTTTCACGCTGTTCGCGACGGCGATTGCGTCACATCACCGTGACACCCACAGATCGTCTGCTCGAAAGAGGCGCCTCCGCAGCCAGCGATTGCACTGCGCACGCGCAACAGGAAGTGATCGCTAAAAAACATGGTGGCCGCTCGCCTCGGAGCACGGAACACGGATCACAACACTGGGCCTTCTTTAATAACTCGACCGCTAGTTTTCGCCAAACCTAGCCGCTCTACCACTTGATAGCATGTGCGCTAAATGTAAAAGGAAGCCATCCGACGCTACATTACCCTTCTCACGTTTCAGAAAAGGCGTTTGAAGCGGCCATCCCGCTCCCCGATCGCCACAAGCTGAATTAATCGAACGATGAACGTAACCGACGAAGACGGCTCGCGGAGCGGAGGAGAAGCAGCCACAACCAGCGTTCCGATTTCGGCAGCCTCGGCGGCGGTAGCTGGCATTCACATCAAGCGGGAACCCGTCGACGAAACGGATATTAAGGTAAGTAACCAATCTTGGATGATTATCGGCGTAATTGACTGTCATTGGTTTTTTGTTTCTGTATGTAAATGAGATGGCGTGTCGCGATTGGCTGATTTGTTGATGTTGACCTGGTTGTTTGGATCGGATTGGGTTAGAGGTCAAGGGCAGGATGGTGTGTTGTTATTATTTATTTTTTTTCCCCATAATTGTGCCTGTACGGAAGAAGTATAACAAAATAAAAATTAAATAGGGAGTGATTCTCATCTGTCCGAATACGCACGCCGAATGCGTCCGGAAATATGGTTTCGTTTTTCATCAGCCAGCTTTGTACAAACGCGGCAAGGTTTCTGAACGCACGTGAGCATCGCGAGCAGGGAAAAATCGGGGTCAGACATATGGCTAAGCTGAAAAATTAGGGAATTTCTGGTCGAACTCCGTAAACGTCAAGTCGTTTTTTTTCTAAGTTTCGTTGGTAGTGTTACTTTTAATTATTGAATGGAGGGGGTTCGTGAATTGCTGGGATTTTTGTTTTGGTCAGACTGCGCTTCCGTGCATCGCCGTATGTTGTGTTTCTGTTCTTGTGTTGTTGTTTTCGGCACGGTTTCCTACGGTTAAGTCGTTTTGTTTTTATATTAAGAAAGCTTCGGTTAGGTTAGTTTGACTTGGCTCGTATTCAGGGCATTTTTTAACATAGTAACTGGTGCTCACATACATGCAATTCGTTCGTCACCGGTTGTTTTCCGAAATTGCGAATTCCAAGTCAAATAACATAGTTTTAATATGATTGTACCATTTTGTGGACATGACGTAAGATATTGATATATTAAACAACTTTTAAATGTAAAATTTCTGAGAAAATTTGATTTTAAGTCCACAAATTTATTCAATTCCCCGACCCCCTCCCCACCCCTTCCATATATCTGCCCTATGGTCACAGAATCGTGCCTTTGTTTTACTATTTGGAGCACCACTTCGTATTCCTTAAAAAATGCCCTGCTCGTATTTCACCGAGTCAGGAGAATATTTCCACGCGGAGAATGAGCGGGTTCTTTGAATTGCTAGGATTTTGCTTTAGCTTATTGCGCTTCCTTGCGTTGCCGAACTAACAAGTGTTTCGTTCTTGTTAGTGTTGTTCTTTTCTGCGATTCCGTCGTTTTGTTTTTATTTTGAGTATTTGTCGGTTAGGTTAGTTGTCTTGGCTCAAATTTCACCGGAGGAGGGGGGGGGGGTATAGGACAAGTGATGAACAACAAACAAGGCAGTAGCCCACTGTAGAGCGCAGCAAATTTTCAAAAAGAAATTCAATATTTTAGGTAATTTTTTCCCCTTTACCTTTGATCCAAACTTATCGCCACTTTGACACAGCCAGAGGCCAGAAATGGTCCTAAAACAATCTAAAATGCGTTGAACCCCGCTGGTGGAGCTGACAGCGCTTTGCTGACCCTCAAAATGAAAGGAGAAGGGTAACCTACTTCGAAAATTTATTTATTGTCTAGGGGCGGCAAATATGCAAAACTGCCACTGCCATTGAGAAATGTTGTTGTTGTCGTTCGATTGCTTTTATTGGTTATCTGGCAGTTTGACTTTCGAAGAGTCTCTCATAGTGAGTCTTCACACTTTCACTCTGATAAGGAGTGCTATGCTAAACATAACAGTGCAATCGTAAAAAAAAAAAAACCGTTACAATTAAACTTCTTAAATTTGCCTGATTGCCCGCACCAAATTTGTGAAGAAATCAGAAAAAAAAAATCAGAAATAGCCTATTTTATAACAGCAATAAAACAACACTTTAAAAAAAAAAAGAGCAAAAAACAAGCATGCAAAAAAAGACTGGATGAATAAATATTATTATTATTATTAATAAAAAAAAAATATTTATGACACAATACAACAACTTTATCTTGATAAATCTATTAAAAAAAACCAAACATTAAACTTGCAGAACATAAATACTACCAAGATTTGTTTAATAGTCATAAACTTGACAACGCCATTATTTGGATGAAAATAAAGTGACATTGCAGGGGAAAAAATAAAGAACTGTGACAAACATATTAATCCTAGAAACAATGAAAAATACAATAAACACTAATCTCTCGACATTGTTACTATTATTAATAATTTGAAAATTAAAAAATCTTGCAGATATGGCGGATTCATTAGGAACACATCCCAAAAACAAAAGAACAAGCAGCCTATTTTATGAAAATATTGATCAGCACTATCATTGAACATAAATTTGGCTTACAAACCTAAAGAAACAAGTTCTTACACCCCTTTTCAAAGAAGGCAATAAATTGGGCAGTAATAATTTTAGACCCATCGCAGTATTACCATAAACCGATGTTTGGCCTTCAATCGGTATTGGAATGAGTTATTTGTGACAACCATAAGATGGACAGAAGAAGCACACTTTGCTTCTAAAATAACTTCTTTTCTGAATAAAAATAAAATAGTAAATAGTTTAGTTTTCAGAACAACAAAGGTATTGTCGATGCCTTAAACTATATTAACGACGTTATAAAGCGTGCATTAAGTTAAGGAAAACACGTTGGCACAATCCTTGCAGACCTACAGAAGGTCCGACACTCTAGATGAAGAAATACTTATAAAAATATATAAATGTGGTGTTAGAGGTAAGATGTTTATTCTGACGAGTTAACTTACTTCACAAATAGGAAATGTTATCTACGCGAAGATAAAAATTAGATCCACCGAATGGAAAGACGTTATTTATGGTGTTCCACAAGGTTCAGTTTTGGGACCATGGCTAGTTATACTTTGCCAACGACATTGCCCCACAAAATTATATAAATGCACTTATTCTATATGCAGACGACATTTTCACTTTTTAAATTCACCGCTACCAGTACGAAATGGAAAGAAATAACCTCCTATTGGCTTTCAATATTTTAAACGAATATCTTTTTGAAAACGAACTCTACACCAGTGCTGAAAAAAATCTGCTTTATCACCACATGACACATGTTTCGGAAGCAAACTAAAATAATTCCTTCATAATTATGCTTGCTTATGAGCTTTGTCTTTATACTAAAACTAGAGGAAGCATTTCCCGGGACACATTTTCCGGAACATTTTCCCGGCACTCTTCCCGAAGACTTGTCAGATTGATCGACCACTGATGCCTGGCTCCTTTTTGGCTGCACGTACAGTGGGAGAGTGCATTTTCAATGCGGGCGCGAGGAGGGGAGAAGTGGTTTTCCTTTAGGCTTTCCTTTTCCTTTTAGCTGGTCTCCGATATTAGTATAAAGATAAAACATGCTGAATTGAAACTACAAAACCCCTTTGAAATTGACCACCACTGGAAATCTTATGGCCATGTTGAAACGCTGATAAAGAAAGTCAGACAAACATTACCAATGCTATGTATGAGTCGAGATTTCATTCATTCTAAAACAAAAAAGATACTTTATGAAGCTTGAATTACCTCAAAAGTCAGATATGCCCTTGCACCATTTTTGGATCTACGACTAACGATGTAATTGTAAGATTGCAAAACTGTAAACTGTAAAAGTAGGCCTAGTTTTCGGAAAACACAACGATGCAACAACTAGCCTACTGAACTGTATCTTAACAAACTTTTCACTTATAAGCTTCTTTTCAAATTTGTAATTGTTACCAAATATTACTATGATTCAACCCACAAATTACACTTTTTACGCGTCCCACGTGTCCAAATTGCTTGGCCTCAGATTCCTAAACAGAGAAATTCTTATGGAAAAATGCATAACTCGGAATACATCAAAATTTAATATCATAACGGATCCAGATTATTAATGAAATACAAAAAAAATAACACAATGAATCCAGAAGGAGTATTTGAATATATTCTTTAATTCCATCGACATGTAATAAAAGTAGCATGCTACAAATTCAACCTACTAAAATTTAATCTTTGGTTTGTTTATTTATAACCGAGTAAACATTATGTATAAAACAATTATATATTCCTTTGCTGAATCATACAGATAAATACAGATGCAAACCTATTTATATTGCCTTTTGGACTTATTTGTCAAACAGACTGAGCGGGGAATCGAACCCAGGCAGGCGGTCTGGCATATAAGTCCAAAAGGCAATGTAAATAGGCTTACATTTGTGTTTATTTGACTTTTGTTGAGCCGTCGGCTTTCCGTCCTGTTAGTTGCAAAGTTGATATGGGTCACTTATTGTTTGACCTGGTGATCCAAAATATTCCAGACCTGTGACTTGGTTTGACCCAATAAGTTGCCAGTGAATAATTAACCATTAATGCGTTTTATGGGGAAAAAGTGACACTTCAATACGACGTATAGTCGTAATAGAACTACACAGTACACAGAAGTGTATGTTCCTGAGTCGTAGTGTAACCTGAGAGTGCAGTGATTATGATTTCATGACGACTGCTAATTTAAGTGGTGGGGGGATTTTTTATACTTTGTAGTTGTAATGAAAATTTAAAAAGTTTCCTATAATTCCAATACCTCCATTGATGTGTATATCTCTAAAAGTTACACTAGGTTGCCCAGCTTAAAGGTACATTCCTCCCAGTTGGATTTCTTGTATGGCTTCAACGGTGTCGAAGCCGGAAAAAAATTGTACTGACTACTAAAGCCACAGCTGAAAAATATTTCACTGTGATTATCTCCAGTTGTGACACGGTTGCGAACGATGTATGTCGGGGTTGGGCTGCCCTTAAATTACGTCAGCAGAAAATCCGTTTTTATGTCAGGGTTGCTGAGTGGTGGCATGCTGAAGCGTGGTGGATTTGCATGTGCCAATCTGGTTTGGCGAGTCACTGGGTCAATTCGGGTTGGTGAGTCACCGGGTCAATTCGGGTTGGTGAGTCACCGGGTCAGTTCTGTTTGGCGAGTCACCTGGTCAATTTGGTTTGCCGAGTGACTGGGTCAATTTGGTTTGGCGAGTCACCGGGTCAGTTCGGTTTGGCGAGTCACCGGGTCAGTTCGGTTTGGCGAGTCACCGGGTCAGTTTGGTTTGGAGAATCACCGGGTCAATTCGGTTTGGCGAGTCACCAGGTCAATTCAGGTTGGCGAGTCACCGGATCAATTCTGTTTGGCGAATCACCGGGTCAATTCAGTTCGGCGAGTCACCGGGTCAATTCGGCTTGACGAGTCACTGGGTCAATTTGGCTTGGCGACTCACCGGGTCAATTTGGCTTGGCGACTCACCGGGTCAATACGGTTTGGCGAGTTACCACCAGGTTACTCCATGCCACCAACGGGTCTAGCTTGGTTACCTGGTGACTCCGATAAAAGAGTGTTCCTGTCACCCGAGACCAACTCTGCCAAGTTGTGTATGGAAGTTCGAATCCAACGGTATCGTAAACAACACAACAGCTTATTGCTTATCAGTTCGTATTATAGGCTATAGTGTACTCTATTTTTGATGACAAGCATCCATTACCAAACGGAACCGAAGTAATCCACTACAGAGCAGGCTCATCATTCTATGACCGATGTATCGCTGAATTTGGCGCAAATTTGTTCGTTCAGGGGGATGACGTCAGGATCAATGACGCGAGTATCACGCGCTAGTTTTGTATGCAACAAAGTTTCGATTCAGTCCGCTGCTGCTGGTGCAGTTGCTATTGACGAGAACGATGAGAGAGGCATGTTCAGCGAAATACTGAACCTTTTCAGTGCGTTGTCTAATTATATCGAGTAAAGTTGGGTCTCGACCTTCATTCTTGATATTGTCTCGATGATTTTGAAACGATTTTTCTGGTTCTTGATCTCGAAATTGCCCACTACTATATAGGGATCGGCCGATACGACTTTTTACCGATACGATACGATACCGATGAAGGGTAAACCGATCCGATACGATACGACACCGATGTCGATGTCGATACCGATAATAATAATAAAAAATCACGACTAAAAGTTTAAATTTCATACAAAAAAAATGCAACTTTGGTTTCTGGTTTTGCATGGGTTCCAACTGTTTGAAAATGTCAAGTTTCAACTGTTGAGATTATCCAAAAAGTTCTGTACAGCAATAACAGCATTTTTACTTTTATTCTTACTTATGACTTCAGCACATTCATTTTCTCAGTTAGATTTTAGTTGGTTGTTATAAAACTTAGATCATGGAACTGTCACGTGCCATATTTTCATTCCAAACTGAGCAAATGGCTTTGCTTTTCTCACTTGGTTATTGCTTTTGCCATGCTTGGTGTCAGTTTTGCAGGGAAGACAGTTATGTTTCTTGGCATAACAAATATCTGTATCGGAAGCCTTATAGTGGTCCGATACCGATACGGCAAAAACGCCGATAAATACAGATTTTACCGATACCGATATCGGACCACTATACCATGTGCCACGGCTCTCTGTCGTGACATCACTACGAATTAGCCATTGATGAATGAGAACAGCGGCTGTTTGGTCGTCTGATTGGGCAGCCAAGTCACCTGATACGCGCGTCACGGCGGAGCCGGAAAACTGTGGCGCATGGTTAATTGATCTTGCCTTTGTTTTTCTAGAGAATACAAGACAGTTTGTTTTGACAGAAACACTATTCTGCATTAAAGACCTATCTTGTGAGAGTACCAGATGAACTAATCTGCGCTAATATAAAAGATACACTAATATATAGTGCGCACAGACTTCCAAGAGGTCAGGGACACCTTTTAAGAGGCCACGCTGGAGTTTTTTTTCGCTATTTACTCTCTATTGTACCCCCCCCCTTTTTCTTTAGCTTGTCACTGTCTTTTTACCGTTTTCTGCCCGTTTCGTACCCTTCATTTTGCCCTTTCTAGACCTCTAGGGCTTTTTACCTAGCTGCAGTGCCAGCATTTATCGATTCAGAAAAGCAAAAGCGGGCATACTTTTTGTAGCCTACTAGAAGGGCATTTTTTTCGAAAAGGACAGGGGCAGTGCTTCGGGGGGGGGGGGGCCCTTCCTGTGCACGCCATTGCACTCTGCGTCTGAGGTTACACGCTTTTTGGCAAACCTTGTGGGATGGACAGGACGGTAATAAATTACGGGCCATTAAAGGCACTGTCGAGGAGTGGCACTCGGCGTGTCGCCGCAGTCGCCGTGAGGATGTTGTGTTGGCCCGTTTGCGCATTGGTCACACCCGACTTACTCACTGTTTCGTTTTACGGGGGGTTGACCCTCCTGAATGTTATTGGTGTCGACGGCCACTTACAGCCCGGCACTTACTTGTTGATTGTCGCCATCTTGATGGTGTTCGTCGTCGTTTCCATCTTCCGCATGACATTGCGCGTCAGTTGGGCGATAAGTCTGTCCTCCTGTCCGGTGTCAAAGGGGGCTACTTGCCCCTTCAAAGATCCGAGATTAACAGTAAAAGTGAGGAGGTGCAAACACCTCGATTTTTTCTCCGACATCAGAAGGCCCCTCTTTTTGTCGCATCGAGTGCGGTAACGTTGGTTAGTTTACAAGGCTGCCAGCAACCCGCACATTCGTTCTCCTAGCCCCGGTGTTCCTCTCCATCACCCCCACCCCCCCCCCCCCCCCCAAATGTGAAAACTTATTTACATCGAAGTTTATCGAAAATTTCTCGAATTAAGGTTTTTAGAAGTTTGAAAATCGCTGAAATTGGTAAAAATGCGTTAATTTTCGCGCCCTTTATCATTTTTTTTGCCCGTTCCATACAAATTTTATGGATGCACCACAGGGAAAAGTGCTTGATTTGAAAAAAATAGGCCTTGAAAATTCTAGAATTATAGAAAAAAATACAGAAAGGCTGGAAATGTCCTTGAACTTGTCTTGAAATTTATCTCATGGTGCGCCAATTGCGTAAAAAAAAGAAATCCGCGTACAGTGACTTGCTATGGCATAGCACCAAATCTTCGCTTCAGGATGTGAAGGCAGAAAATTAGGCTACGTACGTGTTAAGTACAGGCCTACATTCAATAAAAAAATGTCCAGTAGTTAATTTTGTGAGCATAAATTACTGGCAATTATAGAATTAAAAGAACAAACCAAGCGTTCACTTGTCTTTGTGATAGTCGGTGTTGGCTACTGGGTTTGTTAAAGTTGATGACAAAAAAATTGTTTCACCGCGCAAATTTTAACAAAAGCGTCAACCGTCAAGCTATTAAGAAAATAATCTAGATGAACTTTAAACGAAAAATTGGAAGCCTGGAAAAGAAGACCTGGCCAAAAAGCGTACGAACCCTCCCTGTGCATGGTAACATGCCTGAGGGCGTTTGTAAGGCTCGTTACTACATTTTAATACTGCGTATACAAGGGCAAGTCAAATGATGATACTTACACAGAGATGGCAGCTGGTGAAACCCAACAACAACAACAACTGAATTGCTATGTCCTGACTCACAGGCGTATTCCAGAAATCCACTCAAGTGTGAGTGGGGCTAAATGTGAGTTTAAGGGTCAAAACGAATCTACAGAAATACCCTCAGATGCAAGAACACCCACATTCGCTTTAGTGGCTGTACTAAAATTGTTGACCCTTACCTTAGATTTCTGCACTCACATTTGCCCTCCCACACTCACACTTGAGTGGATTTCTGGAATACGGATTAAACCTACTTCGTCAGTCATCTTTGAGTTCCCCCACAGTTACTCTGCTCGCAAGAGCTAATGTGCCCATGTACAGAGCAACTGGAGTTGTAGTTACGTTTCCGTCATTAGCTGCTCTCCCGTATGTTCGTGGCCATATAGTAACAACAAACTGAACAAATCCTTTAATTTTTTTCAGGATTGGGTTTTTACAGCTTTTTGCCGGGACAGTGGCAAAATCATGGTTTTTATCGTTTTTATCCGGTTATTACCGGCTAAAACTGGAAAAACCAGCCAAGTCACTTCATACGCTTATTTTCACAGTAGAAGATATTCTTCTCACAATATCTATGCAAATTTTGGACAGTCAGGTGCATAAATTTGCATAGATATTGTGAGAAGAATATCTTTTACTGTGAAAATAAGCCTATGAAAGGTAAATAAGAAGTGAATATGAATTTTCAAAGTAAACGATGTGACGTTTTCAAGGGGAGCTTTTATAATTTGCCAATGTATGACTATTGTATGGCACACTTTTTTTTTATTTGACTTCAAGTAGATTTTTGTTATATTTTTGGCCAAAGGGGCAAAAACATGGCAAAAACAGTTTTTGCCGGCCAGGTGTGCAGAATATGCCAGAACGCTAGAACGAGGTTCGCGGGAAATTTCAGAGAACTGTGGAAATTCACTAAAAAAGTGGCTTGCCTACATGGTGAAAGGCTGCGGAAATTTGAAAGATCTGTAGGGAAATTTTGTGGGAAATTATGTCAAGTAAGAATTTTATGCACCCCTGGTTGCCGGGACGGTAAAAAACATGGTAAAAACCGGCTTTAACCGCTTGGTGGCAAAAACCTGCCAACTCTGATTTTTTTGCTTTCGAAGTCGTTCCCTGTATTACACTCGTCCCTCCCTGCCAGAGTAAATTTGAATCAAGACACCTGAACTGATCATAAAACTTAGCTAGGGGCCAGTTACGGCTATATGCACGTGACAAAAATTAATTAGCTTAGAATGAATTTACAGTTTGCAATAACCAGTAGGCAGTGACATTTGAAACGTGTGCATAGCCAGCCAGCCATTTGTGTACCTCAGGGTCGCATCTGAAACATGCGCACACCGGACAGACAAAAAAAAAAAAAAATACGAGATGGATACTGTCGACAGTGGGGATACGACGACAAAGTATACCTCGTTAGGCCTACAGGCCGCCGAAACCTTCGACGTGTAGGCTACATTTGTCACAAGTAGAGGAACACGTAGTCTTGTCAGCATTTGAATATTTAAGTATTACTTCTACGTTCGTATTATGCCATTTTCCAAGGAGAAATTTTCCTTATTCAAGGTCGGCTCTTTTTAGCCAGAATTTGTTATTGCTCTTCATCTCTGGGACCCCCACCCCCCTCGGTTTGTTTGGCGCAGTTTCGATCCCCTTGTGTGCGCGTCAAAGGTGAAAACGACTTTCCTTCCGCCTCACGTGACATATTCAGGGACCAACAAAAGTGATGCAGTGATCCCCCTCCCTCCTTCCCCTGATCTCTACGCGACATCCCCCCCTCAGCCAATCCTCCCCTCCCCCTTCATTCTGCCACGCCCCCACCCGAAATGTTGCTCTCTTCCCCCTCCAGGTGTTTGTAACTTTGACCTAACCCAAACGCCGAAAGTCGGGGTTCCCCCAAATAGGAGCCTCTGGCTTGGATTCGTATTGCAGTTTGGTTATGCAGCCTCGTTTCAGACGAACTTGTCCCGTGGAATGGCGAATTTGTTTGCATACCAAACTTGAATTCTTTTCAGTTTTACCATTTTAAAGGGACATTCTCCCAGAGCCATTTTTCTCGATCCTTCACATCAAGTACGGCCCCTAAAGTTCTATTTTACTTACCGTTGGTCAATGCCTTGCTAAAAATCCGTTTTAAAATGTGGTGTCCCGGAGATTTTCTGTTGAATAATGGGAACGATATTTACTGCGTCCTACAAGTAAATGATCCTTTGCGCGCTTACAATAACCTCAACGTATCATCTGTGCGTGCGCATGTACTAATTTGCCAATAATTACCATGAGATTAAAAATCTAAAGAACGGAACTAACGCGGTAAAAATTAAAATTATTTATGCCAATAGATCGCCGAAAAAATTTATGACACTAGCTTAAAAAATTATAAAGTGAGATGTTAAAATACGAAAACCATTCCGGTTTGTGCCGACTCAAGCTTTGCATTCATGCTGTTTCGTCTACTACGCCCAATGCCAAATGAGATAGCGTAACTGTGGTGAACCTTTTAAACTCAAACTTTTTAAGTCTTCTTTTCAGCCCAAGATATTCGTAAAACGCTGTTATATGAGTTTTTCAGTAAATATGATTAAAAACGTTTTGTATGTTTGAGTAAAATATATTTATTTGAATAGATTTTGCAGTGTAAGTGGTGGTTTTGCAGCACTGCCTTGTTTAAAAGAACGTAATCTTCGTGATGAGTAAGCCTATAGTTTCTATAATAGTGGCAAATAAATTTATTGGCAGTTTTTGTTGTGAATTTTAATTCTGGGGGAGAGGTAGCGCGGAGGAGGGTCGTCTCAGCCCTTTAAAATACACCTACACGGACAAAATAGGGTTTAGGTTGTTGGGGGGTCGTGCTCTCACCTTTTTTGGGATCCCTTTTAAGACGAAAAGAGGGGTTTGTAAGGGGCGGCAGGAGTGAATTCGAAGAGAAGCTCTCGTCACTGCTCACTTGTGCTGATCGACCTCGATCAAGGAGTAGGGGTGGCACGATAATTCGATAATATCGCGATAATTTTTTTTTCGATTATCGTATCACACTTTATCGAATTATCATGCAAACCCCGATGCTTAAATTGTCATATCTTGGAAACCGTAATATCTAGAAACAAGCGGTTCACAGCGTTGAGTGTGGAATTACAAGGGCTCTCCAACCAAGTCTGTCAGATGATTGAAGAGTTAGTTTAATGCAGACAATATTTAAGCATTAAGTAGCAGCGCAACTGCTGAATTGTTCCTTCATGGCGAGGAAATAATGGACAATGGCATGTGCATTTTCATGTCTACTGGCCAAATGGCGAGTGCCACGCAATTCAAATTAGTGAAGGTTGCACTGTAAATAGGCTTCAGCCAAGGTTTTTTTTTTTAATTAACAAAATTAAAGTGGTTATTCCAGCCTCAAAATTTGTTTTATCGATATATTATCGATTATCGCGAAAATTAAAAAATGCTATCGGGATAAAAACAAATTTTTATCGTGCCATCTCTACCAAGGAGTCATAAAAAAAATGTCGTGATGAAGTCTGAACGTTGTTAATTGTTGGTGGGTTACTACTTTTTTTTTTTTTTCTTCCTGTTTCTTACTTAGGTCACGTTTGCTTCATAAATTGCATCTTTTTTTTTTCCGAGTAGGCCTAAGAATAATCAATTGTTAACTATATGAAGAAAAATAAACCCGTGTTACCTACCATATACAGTAGTGTGGACAATTTCTCTGAGAGACTTTTTTTCATGTATTTTTTTATGTGTGTGTTAAAGCTATAGTGTGTAAAATTTAAGACTGAATTGCGGGTTTTTCCCATTATCGTGTGGCCATTGATCCGGGCATTGTGGGTTCCGTGGTAGAGCTCACGTGCTACGAGCGCTCAAACAAATTTGGTATGATCGAGCGCGCGCTATACCCGAATGAACTGTACACGGAGCGCAGAACAATCAGTGTAAGCAGTAACACGTAGCTTGAAAATACAAAAAAAAAGCCCGATAGTGCACATTGAATGCAATACTAACGACGTTGCCGGGATAAATGCACATCGTTTTCATTTCAAATGGGGAACTGGAACTGCACTTAAAAACGCGGTGCATTTATGCTGGAAACGTCGTGATTGTTATCATTTAATGTGCATTACTAGCCTTTTTTATATTTTCAGACAAATTTGGCAGTGGCACCTCTACAATACGCAATTAGTATTGTTGGGGGGGGGGGGGGTTTTGCACGGCAATGATAAATATCCTGTAGCCCTTCAGAACTGCCGGAAACTGACTGCCGGCAGTTCTATCAAGAATGAAACTGCGGTTGTGTGCTCGATGCCATGGCCTATTCTGCCTGTGCGCTCCATACATGACGCGCTCGATGTATTCATGGGCCTACGGCGGGCCAAACATCGCTTGAGGTCCAACGCAGAGTTTGGATTTTCCTACCAAAATACTGATAATTTGAAGCCCTATTTTTTGATCACTAATAGTTACTCACATCCCAAAAGTATTTGCTTATTTATTTACCTTACTTCCGGGCTTACATTTATGAAAACTGTGTGAAAGCTGAGAAAGCCATCGGTAAAATGTTGATTATGAAAGTGAAGCAAATTTTAACAGGTGGTTCGATTGGGGGCCCTCTTTGGTTCTGGGGCGTTACGTGGCCATGTTGTTCACGTATGTTCAAGCCTGATAATACTCAGCCTGGGATTCATTGTTAAATCCAGCTCCGTATGCAGTAAACACAGCAACATATGAAGTGTTTATACTTCACTTCAATTATTTCAATGTTTCCTAGTTTAATGTTTCTGTCACAAACTGCTGCACAGACTGTCACAGATTGCGCACTATACCATTCCGGCAAATCTAGTATGATCGAGCTCACGCTACCAGAATGATCACAGTCTGGTACGTCGATCACAGTACGTCAGTAGAAGGAGTCACATGAAATTTGAAAACACAAAAAAAAAGCCCAGTAGTGCACATTAAGGGCACATTAAGTGCACAAAAAAGAAATGGGTGCGTTATGGGGATAAGTGTACCCCGTTTTCAAATGGAGCTATTTAAGAAAAAATGGAGCTAATTTTGATCAAAGGCTTCGTACGAAAACAAAATAAACATTCTGGCAGTGTCAGTCTGAACTTGAGGGAGGAGGAATTATAAACATCTTAAAACCCCACCAGCCAATCGTAATCGTAACTGCCAGAGACCAGGAGCATACGAAAATGGAACTCCATATGTTCTACTACGACACCTCTGTTGAACGTGTCTGCTCAGGCCATGATTCGTGCGCCGCATATGTGTAGTATTCGCATTTCGGGCATCCGTTCGCGTCACATCCGTATTTCATAAGACGCCTTGCTGGTTGCTGCACAAGTTTCTTGACTTATTGTGTAATGGCATTCCTTTTGTGGTCCTATTTTTTTTTGTATTTTTTTTCAATTAATATCTTTGAGCCTTAAGTCAACCGAAGCAATTTAATGCTCGTGTGGCTGAACCGGCTCAATTTTGAACATTGCCAGACTTTTTTGAGAGAAGAAATAACTGGTAGAGGGAGGAGCCAACTCGGGGATTTGAACCGGGAAACCTCCGATTATCGTAGGGACCGAAGATTGGCCAGAATTGGCCAGCATAGAAGAGCATGGTAGCCTCTCTCGCTACCCTGGCAGACGGGGGCTTTGCTAAGGTCCCTTTTCCAGGCGTTCGACCAAATCCGCAAACCTACAGCAACCAGGCTAAGCTCTCTAACCGCTCAGCCACGATGACGGCCAGTAGCGTACAGTATAGCAGATTCGTGTTGTTTTGGGAGAGAGGGATAATCGTCTAACTGGAAAATCGCATAATTGAAAGAACGTATACCGTATAACAGTATAACGGAAAGTCGTCTAATAGGAAATTCGTATAATGGAAAATCGTCTAACTGGATACTCGTATAATGGAAAATCATCTAATGTCCCTGCCTCGCTCGCGCTGCCGCGCTCGGTGCGGCCATACATATAACATCAGAAACCGCAGTTTTAGACGTTTATCCATTATACGATATTCCATTTTAGACGATTTTCCAGATTTTTTATTTATGCAGATATTAGACTATTATCCCATTAGACGATTTTCCAGTTGGACGTTCGTCCGACGCCGCTTGTTGTGGCTTGAAAACGGTGCTGTAACAGCCGAAACGTCGTATTTTACTCAGTTTGGTTGCATCAGTTTTGACTTTTACGAAACTTGACGTGCATTTTGCTTGGTGAATGGGCGTTCCACGTTTTTGATATCCGTCATCCAAGATGCTAATACCATATAAAAAAAAATATAAAAACTAAAAAAAAAAAAAAAAAAAAAAAAAACGCTTGAAATTCAAAACGGGCACGTGCCTTGCGTGTTTTTTCTTTTTTATCTCGTTTTTGTCCATTCATGCTAGGCTACGTATAATTTTTGTTATTCTCGTCCTTGGCTTCTAAAGCTATCAGGCTCTTTTTTTTTTTTTTTAGCAGCTCAGAAGAGGGTTTGATTTATTTGTGGAAAGTTAGGGAGGGGCGGGGAGGAGGGGGGGGGGGTGAGTGTTCGTTCGGGTCGGTCGGTCTTATGTTTCGGTTTGGCCCATCCCCCAACACCCGATCTCATCCAAACAAGAACACGCGGGGTGGCTTTTTAAAGCATCTCCAAGCACCCAATTTGGCGTCCCCCGTCTGGGACACAAATGTAGTCTGGATCGGAAGTCTGTTTTACGTTAGGCTAGTTCAGCTTACGTAACTCGTAGTGTTTGGCTTACAATTTTTGGATAATTTATGATTTAACATGTCGTGATGTCAACAACAAACCAGTACAAAGTCACACAATTTTGACACAGTAAACGACAACATCAGAACGTCTGTCGTATCCAGATAAAATATATACGAGCATGGCGATCACTAGACACTATAAGTGTCTATGCTGTCAGGACACTATGCTACCAGGACACTATTAAGATAGCCGCGAACTCATCCCTACCGTCTTTTATGTTAGTTGTTAAGTACTAGATGGTCTCAAAAAGCAGAAAGTTAAAAAGCACTTTAGTTATTAAAAACACATACAGAGTAGCCGTCAAGTGCTGGTGAAACAACGAAATCACGACGTTTTCGGTTCCAAGGTCGGAACCGTTTTCAGGTGAAGGGTTTAAAACATGTCAAACAACTTAAAATTTATTTTTTAAATTTGTTTTTTTGTATTTGATTTTAGTTTTTAGCATGGAACCTTGCATCCTTATGACTTGTAAGTTTTATTTCCATGGCCCTGCTCTGCTGTTATTTTATTAATTTTTATTTTTATTTTTGAGTTGTTTGACATGTTTTAAACCCTTCACCTGAAAACGGTTCCGACCTTGGAACCGAAACGTCGTGATTTCGTTGTTTCACCAGCACTTGATGGCTACTCTGTATGTGTTTTTACTAGATGGTCTCACACTGGTTTTTATTGCAGTCCCCCGACCGAGTAGCAATGTTTTACAGCCGCTTCGTTTCTTATCGTTTAAAACCAGCGTGATAATGCAGGGATTCAAAGATTCAGGGATCGTAGAGTTCCTTTTTTCTTTTTCCATATTATATTTTTCAACTTTTTTTCCTGTTTCGGACTGGTTCCCTACTTTTTTTTTTGTAACGGTATCTTATTCGTGTTGAGTAAAAATTTGAGATAGGGCCTGCGGTTTGTTGGTTATGTTTTAATTCAATTAGTGACTAATTCTTCCTTTCTGAAAAGTTGGTGCATTACTTCAGCAGAAATGTTTTTTGTCGTTTTTTATATTTTTTTTTGGAGTGGAGAGGGCACAGTTCATGAAGGGGCGTCCTGCGCTACTAAAAAAAAAAACATTGAATAACCAGCCAGGGGATCTGGGGAAGCGCTGTAAGCTCCCCCAGTGGGGTCCAGGAGCTCTGAACACAATACCGAGCATTTCCTGAGCCCAAGGAGCAACTTTTCAGCATTTTCCGCCATTTTTTTTTGAGGGGGGAAGGGAGTATTGGAGCAACTTTTCAACATCTTCAGCAGCATTTTTTTTTAATCTTGAGTTCGTATATTTGTTACATGACAATTTTTATCATACCAAAAAATCACTAAAAACAAGTTTGGCATGTGACCGGGGCGGCTCGTCCCCAATGTGCCCCCCCCCCCCCAACGTATGCCTCTGCATTACTGAAGTTCCATTTTCATTTCAAATAACATCAAACTCGCATTGACATTTTTACAGTAAGCTAAAAATAATTGTTGTATTGTATAGCTTTATCAACAAATTGAAAAATTTAGATAAAAATTTCTTATTTTTGTTGTTAACAATTTCTTAGTCCTACCCTTTTTTTTCCCTCACTAAAACCAACTACGAGGTCTGAAGATTTTTACGTCGCCACACGGATCTGGAGAGAGCGGTGAGTTTGGCATTATGAGACTGATCCCTGAGCTTTTCCTTCGCTCTGGGTGTTAAGTTACCACATTCCGGGTTCTATTTCTCGCCCGACTGAGCTATATTTTGCAACTCTTCAAGAAGAGAAGATCTGGTTTTCGTCGTCATCTCAACCCGTTTCTCCGAGTGCCAAGCTTGGAAGGGCCACCTGGCGGGGAGCAAGTAAAACAATCCTTCTTGTCCGATTTCGTTTCTAGGGGCGCACCAAATTCAAAGGTTAGGTAGGAATAAAAGTTAGTGTCGTAAATATTTTTTTTCAAACATGCTAGAAATTTTAGAAGTAGTAGTTGGCACTCCCTCCACTGGATGACCCCACTTGTAATTAAGCCTATATTAGTAGGATTAGGTTTGTATTTTCAGTAAAAAATAATATAACATAATAATAAGTTTATTGTGAACATAATAATAATAATAATAATAATAATAATAATAATAATAATAATACTTGTGGCTTCTAAAGTGCACAGGACAGAGAGGAACACCAAAGTGTCACTAACACCCAACCTAATTTAACAAATAGGTAAAATGGCCTGGTGGCTGACGGTATTTCACAGGTTAAAAACAAGAGTAAAACAAAAATAAGAATCTAAAAAATAAAATGTTCCCGAGTATGGTAATGTCAGAAGGACCGTGTTAAAAATTTGTGAAGGTCACATTTTTCAAGTTTAGCTTTAAAAACAGCAGGTGAGGGCGCCTTAACAACATCACCAGGTAGAGAGTTCCAAACATTCACCACGCGATTAGCAAAGAAAAACTTTCCACAATCACGCTTTACCCGAGCAACAAGCGGCTTTTTTTTTTGAGTAGCCATTTATTCGGTCACCTTCACGCAAGGTAAAAAAATAATTTGCTGGGAAATCAGCGTAACCACACAGAATTTGAAATGTTAAAAGTCAATTCTGTGACAAGACGGCGATATTCCAATGCTTCTAGCTTAAGGACTGCCAAGCGTTCAGCGTAGGATTTATGTTTCATCCCAAACAGATACTTCATGAAATTCCGCTGAACAGTTTACAACGTTGTCAATATCTCCCAATACGTGTGGAGACCAAACAGAACTCGCATATTCTATGATTGGTCGCACAAACATCTTAAAAGTCCTGGTTAATAATTTAATAACGCCAGATGTGAAAGTACGTCGAGTAGTATAGCCAAACGCAGCTTTGCTAGTTTAACAATTTGGTTACAATGAGTAGTAAATTTCCAATCTGAGCTGAACCACATGCCAAATCTTTGATATGATTTACAAAGGGCAGTTGCTGGTTAGGCCTATAATTTGCATTAAAAGATACTAAGCAGTCGTTAGGTACCCAGAACGGCCAACTATTATAGCCAAGTACAGGAAATAATTTTTACCTAGGTCATAAATTGATCAGAAAATCATAAATGGAACCCCTAATGCCATCTTGGAGCGTTTATTGATCTAGCAACTCTATCCGTTGATTATTGTAAGCTTTTCCACCAATTCCAAACTCACCTTATATATCCTTATACGTATATTGGTGATACATATAGCACGGATTTATTTACATAATTTTGGAACTTCTGGTTAATATTTTAGGACTTTGAATTTTACGTTTTTAGAAAACAAAAATACTTCTCAAGGACTAATCTAAAATCATTAAAACTTATGATGTGCGTGCGTGTGCGTTTGTGTGCTTGTACCTCGACTCCTCTTGAACCAATGCACCTACAAAGATGTGAGTTGTACCAAATGAAAGATAATTTAATTGCGCAACCGTTAGGCCTATTTTTTGCAACTGTAACTCGATTTTATGACCCTCAAATACGCGAAAAAACGCAGCAAAAATACCGTCCAAGTTTTTTTTTGAGCCTCGTAACGTCATAGTTTGTTCACACAAAGTTTATTATGCCTCAAAAAGCTTTTCCTGATAAAACTATGACGTCATGAGCAGGTGTGCTGAGGGATATGACGGACGAACAGTGAGCAATAATTAGAAATAGTTTGCGTCGAAAAAATCAGTACAGCGATTTTTTTAGGCTCTTGGTATCAAATAAATTACAGGAAGCATGGATCGACACCAGTGGAGTGAGCGAAGCGAATTAACGATACGGCTAGTGAATATAAATATCATAATGTATATCAAGGCATACACACCAAGATATATCTTTGTGTGTATGTCTTCATATACATCATGATATTTATATATCCATCCTTGAGAAGTATTTTTGTTTTGTAAAAGCGCAAAATTCAAAGTCCTAAAATATAAAGCAGAAGTTCCAAAATTATGTAAACAAATTACTCAAATTCTGGCATGCTAAGGGGTTAAGTTGACCACATCGCCATCCAGTAAGAAAAACGGGGAACTGAAGAAAAGTAAAAATGTCGTTTCGAACGCTTGCTTTACACACGCCCAGAACGTACAATAAACGGTGAAGACCCTCTTTCTTTTCTAACAACGACAATGACCAAAGACTCACTGATGAATTGTTTGACACATAAGGCCTAAAAAAATTAGTTCGATTGCCGTAACCTGACCGACCTTAATCATAACGGAAATAGGTTTGAATCTGTATTTAATTATCATTGGCCCACCGTTTTGTAATTATGTAGCCTCAGTGTCTAAAATGAACTATATACGGGAGGTGGGTTGAGTAGGCTATGGCTTCGGCTGTCCAGAGTCGATCTGATCCTTTCCAGCTGTCGATCTGATCAGCTTCTTCAATTAGCGTTGTAAAACTCTTCCAACAACGGGCCAACAATGCCCAAGTAACTTTTGTTGACTGCATTCTGTAACGACAGTCCTACTCTGAATACCAACAGGAGCGGCAGTAAAGGCGCGTTTTCAACTTTCAACTCCTAGATGCAGCCACGTAGAATCTTCGAGCAATATAAAGAAAATAAAAAAAATGGAACAACACTATTCACAGCAGCGTCGCAATTTTTATAACTAAAACGAGATCACGTGACTCACATCAGCCTATTGAATGACGGAGCATCTGGAACGTGGATGTTGCGTTTAGAATATGGGCAACGCTGTCGAAGTGGTGAACAGGCGTCTTTAAGGTAGTACAGGCTCAGACGATGTCTCACCACTTGAATCTTTCCAGACGAGGAGGTGAGGCAAATACCAAATGGTTAGGATTCCCCGTCGAGCAGAACTCTGAGCTCAGACAATTCTACTCAATTCTACTCAAGAATATTCTATTCTGCCCATGATAATTCTACGATACCGCAAGATAATTATAGCGCGTGTTCCATCGTTCGCCCTGTGCCGCCAGTTTTTTGAACAAATGACCGTTTTTACTTTTGCAAAATGTTTGTTAAAAGTGGTGCTTTGTGTGTTTTTTCATGATAAATTATAAATAGGCGTAAAAAAACATCTCTTGTGCTGGTTTCGTCCAAGCATGTGGTCAGGGCCGGATATATAAGGGGGCAATTGCCCCAGGCCTCCCGACAAAGGGCTCACCCCCCCCCCCCCCGCCCGTAACATAAAAATATAATAATTAAAAGATTACCATACTGCGAAAATATTACATTCATAAATTCCTAGTATGTTATATGCCACTACTGACATGAGCACGTGGCCTCACAAGGCACTTTTTTTTATCCAATCGTATTATTTTTCTGAAATGTTTGCTCCCGAGGTCTTTTTCAATCATTTACAGGTGAGTGGAGCCCTCCAACTGTGTTTGGACCAATTGCAGAAGCTTTACATCATGTAACATAGACATAGGGTGAGATTCACCAATTACAGTTCTTCTAGTTTTGTTATAAAGCTTCCGTGCGCGTAGTGACTTATTTTTTGCCCATCTTGTAACGGAAACATGTTTGATCTGGGACTCAGGAGGTTGTGCTTTGCCAAGTAAACAGGGCCGTAGCGACTGGAGGGGGGGGGGGGGGGGGGAACCGTCCAAGAAATACATGCAATTTGCAAATTCGAGTTCTCGGATAAATTTTCACTGCAAATTCCCGTTACCATGAGGACTGGTTAATTAACTAAATACAGATGCAAACCTATTTACGTTGCCTTTTGGACTTATATGTCAAACTGCCTGAGCGGGGAATCGAACCCACGACCTCTGGAATCAAAGGCCAAGGTCCTACCGCTAAGTCAGATTGACACGGCCTCACTGTTGACTGGTTCACTGGTTAATTATCATCATTCGGGTAGTTCGAAAGTAACGTTTAAAATACATTTTTTTTTCATGATTAGTAGCCCCTGAAGGTTTCTCGTTGCTTCACTGCAACTCTCATCATATCCACGCGACTGGTATAAGAAGTATATGAGCGCTTGGCCTTTGTCGAGTGGGGGAAAAAGAAGCTTCGCGAATATTTACGTAGTTGGCAAAACTGAAAATTGACTTGGCCAGTTTGTTGGCTATGTCACACATGACTTAACAATATCATAGACAATGTAGAAAATGAAAACAGAATATGCACAAAATGGGACTCTCCCCCCCCCCCCCTTCCCGCCCGCCCCTCCAACTAGTACCCTCCGCTACGGCCCTGCAAGTAAACCATTGTAAGTAAACCTTACAAGTAAACCATTGCAAGTATATCTTCTGAGACCCGAATTAAAGTAAAACAGTTTTTTTTTTCCCATGTGGTAATCAGGTCAGCCGCAGGATTCGAACCGGCGTTCACTGGGTTTGAAGGAGAGAACGAACGATGATACGGGCTGTAGCTTGCGTTGCTCATAGTTCTCTGGATCCCATCACATAGCTTCCAGTCTACTTCACTTTTTTGCCCATCGTGTAACGTTTCGTGCTTGTGTAATGTGTACGCTCCGAGAGGGGGCACGGAATTGTACCGACACGGAGTTACGTTAACTCCTGAATTTTCATGAACATTTCCATGACCCTGGCCCTGTATTGGATCCGGAATTACAGTAACTCCGGATTCGTAATTTGCTTTAAAAGTGTCTGAAACAATCCGGAATTGTAGCAACACGGAGTTACCCGAACTCTTGTCTAATTTGACAATAATATGGTTGCGGTTTCAGATGTTATATGTATAGCCGCAGCGAGCGCGGCAGTGCGAGCAAGGCAAGGACGTTATTTAATCATCAATGAAATCAGGGGTTACGGTAACTCCATGTTACCACAATTCCGAATTATTCCACACACTTTTTAAAGCAAATTAAGAATCCGGAGTTACTGTAATTCCGGGTCCCACACACGGGCCAGCATTTAAGAAAATCCCAGAATTAACGTAACTCCGTGTGGATACAATTCCGGCACCCCCTTGACGATATTACTTGCTAGGCGTAAGTCCCATAAGTAACTTTATGTGGAAATTCTGTAAATTAAGTTAATTGTGCTTTTTGTACTAATTTATGAGTTCGAGGGGCCCATCAGACCTGAAGTGCCCAAGGCCCTCCAAGATGTAAATCCGGCCCTGGCATGTGGTTAATCCGCAAGCGTTTAAGCCACCTGGAAATGAGGGAGGTAGGTTTACTTCCTACGCCAAGGCCGACTGAAGGAGCAACTGTGTGTTTAGCCTCCAGTTTCCACACCAGCTATCGCTCACGCCGGGAAGTTAATGCTTCGTAGCACTGCTTTGGTGAAATAAGATTTGGCAGAATTAAGTCAACTGGCCTAGAGCCAGGAAACTAAATCTGCAACTTCTCTCTTAGACGGCCTTGTGACGAGCGGTAGAATACGTAGCGTTACAACATGAGTACTCCCACCTCCTACGGACGTGTATGCATTCATCTGCTCCTGGAACCATTCACAACCAGGTTCTGTTGGTAAGCTGAAGACCAGATTTAAATGCAGTTTGGGTATACACACTGCTAAGTAGTTTGAGTGCATGGAGCGGATTTGTACTGACATTGTCGGTGTACTGAAGCTCAGTAGTGAAGCTAAAAAACACCCGCCAGTGTTGTTAAGACGTATTAAGCTTAAAAAAAAAGAATAAAAAAAAATGACAAACACAGAAACTGAAATACTAGGTTGACATTGTTTAAATTGAGTGCGCATTGAGTGAACCTGTTTTCTGGCCGGGAGGACCGGGTTCGATTCTGGCCTCGGCTGCCTCCTGGTATTTTCGGGAGGAAAGGGACCCTGTGGTGCCTCTTGCTCATGTCGATTGTGGCATGTCAAAGATCCTGGGTTTTCCGCTTGGATTTCTCCAGCTAAATAAATTGTGCCTTTCATCGTCGTGGGGCAGATAACGCAGTTTGGATTTGTGCTTCCCAAAAACAAATAAAAAAATATGCAGTAATCCAAAGTGCAGAAGAAGCTTAGACAACTGATATAATTGTGAAAATATATCAATTTAATCAAGGGAAAATGATAAACAAAAATTGCTGTTTTGATACTTGAGAAATTTGGAAGCCGGTAACGGTAATACAATCATGCCACAAAGTTGCCCTATAACCTCGTTCCGATAGCGATACGACAAAAACACCGACAAGTACCGATGACACCGATAATATAATGATTTTACATTTTGGCCGAGCCGATCCTCTGATACCTGCTAGGTAAAAACTAGATAAAAAGGTCCAAATATATTTCGACAACGTGTTCCTAGTCATCAAGCTCTACCCACCTTTCCTCTCTTTCTCGTTGTCGTAATTTTTATTTATTTATTTCCGTGTGATCTTTTCCTGTCCCCATCTCCTTGGCCTGCGTTCGTCCTTCCTTTCTTCCTTTTTCTTTCTTTTTTCCCCCTTTTTTTTTTCTCCAAGTTTTAACTCGACTACTCGCATTCCAGCAACATGATCTCCAGCCCAGATCGGGTCTCAAAATCGCCGGAACGGAATCAAGGCAGAAAAGAGAAAGACTCACCCCGGCCAGCTGCTTAGTGTTGTTTAGATTTTCTTTTTTTTACTTCTTCTTCTTGTTAGTTTTTTTTTTCCGTTTTAAATCCCATTTAAAACATTGCTTGCGTAGCTCATTCCAAAACGAAGCGTACATCCCCATCTAATCATGTTTCACGTATCCCAATTTGACCGAATGGAAGTGAATGGAGACGGGAAATGAATGACGTCATTTATGAGCAGGTCGTTCGTTCTTGGGAACGTTCGTTTCTGACGTCACGAAACGAAGCGTGGGTCATTCATTACCTGGCGTTGTCCAGTGTTCATCATAGCTGAGGTGACGATCTTCTTGCATTACAGGGCGTTTTTAGAGACGTTTTGACTGGTGGGGGTTCATGCGTAACCCACCCCACTAGCTAGGGGTTTGGGGGGGGGCGGTGTAAGCTCCCTCAGCAGGGTCCAAGGAACGGTTTTAAGATAATGATTTAGCGCAGTTTGTGACTGCTGGGAGAATTTTTTGTTGCATCGCAGTTGTTTTTTATCACATCAAAAACCAAAATTGGCAAAAGGGATCGCCAAGTTCAGAATGGTTCGGCCCTTCAAAGGAGTGATATCAACACACCAAGACATTCGCCAAGTTAATTGCACCGACTAATAGTCCGAAGGTTAAATGAAAACTAGAACATTGCTACTTTCGGTAGCAATGTTCAAGAATTCATTTAACGTACAAATTATTATTCGGTGCGATTAACTTGGCTAATAGGATTAACATTGACGGCCTTTCCCGGGTCGAATGATATTGCTGCCATATTGATGCTAAGACTGGGAGAAATACGAGACAAAACCCACATCTCCTTTCGTCGGAAAAACTCACTCCACATCCCACTCCCCTCCTCATAAAATGTGAAACGTAAACAAAAACGTAACAGATGTACTTAGCTCCTGATGTGTAAGATTCTGCATGAGGTGATTCCGATTCTTACTAATTCTTTATTTACAAGATTAACGACGGCAGTGTTAATACTAGAGGCTCCTCTCTTGAGATCAAGGTGACTGGTGTGAACCATAATTCATTGCGTAACTAACTCATTTGCCTTCCCGGAGTTAATTTATGGAATTCGTTGCCTGCAGAAGTTTTTGGGGGCGCCCCCCCCCCCGCACTTCTCCATCTGTTCTGGTATTAAGTAACTGACTTGATGGGTTTATCAGTGAAGAAAATTTATAGTTCTGATCCATAAATAAATAAAAAATGTTGCTCACGGATAGCTCCATGTTTATTGTTTTTGATTTGGTTTATTTTTGTACAATTCTTACTCGACAAAATTTCCCACAAAATTTTCCTACAGATTTTTCAAATTTCCACAGCCTTTCACTATGTAGGCAAGCCATTTTTTAGTGAATTTCCACAATTCTCTGAAATTTCCCACGAACCTCGTTTTAGCGGTTCTTGCATATTCTGCACACCTGGTCTATAGCTTTTACATACATATTTAAATGTGTTTACCGTGAGCACTGTTTATCGTCAAATTCTACCTACGAAACTGACTATTTCATTTGGTATTAAATAAATAAATAAATAAATAAAAGCAACCCCTAAATGGCATCCCACCACAACACCCAGGTTCGCAGGGAAGCATCGTACGCCATTCAGGGGTGACAAACGTTCTTTATTGAATGTGACGTCGGTTCTATGTTTCTATTCCGATTTTGGTTAATTTCGGTTAGTTTTTACAGTGGTGTCGAATCGTTGTTCCCTATCCCTACTAAGCTTTCATTTTTTTCCTACGTTGTGCGATGCATGTATTAAGAATAACCTTTGTAACATATACTCAAATTACTACCACACTCTTTAAACCAGTAAAGCTGTGATTATTTAGGTAATCAGCCGATTAACTAAATAATATTTTTTGGTAACTCATATCTGCAGCTCCTATCTGTCGTCTCTTGTGTTGCTCGTTATTAAACTGAAGTTTATTCAGACTAGCTAACTTCTTTTGAAGGAGTTTTTTTCTGTCTTTTTCCGACTCTTCTCTTGCTTCGGGTGTATGACGATAAAAGTGCCAGGAGACAGAAACCCAATACAGCCTGAAAGGGGAGATGGCACGTTTAAAAATACTACTGTGTTTGTGACCCAATCTCTTACGACTCTGCTCCGCGTCGGCGGTCGGGGCGTCTCACATTTTCACGCCCTGACATCTAGCGCCCAGATACGGAATTAACGACAGGAAGTAAGGCAGAAGCGCTGCCTTAAAGGGACTTTTCCTTAAACTTCCGTCTTTTGCGGAAACTAATACGGCGTGGGATGTCGTGGAGTCGTGTTAGTTTGAAGGGATTTTTTTTTCTGCGTATTGATCGTGTTACGGGGTTTAAAGGTTAGTGGGTTTTGTATGACGTTTTCCGTTTTTTAAATTTTTTTTATTTATTTTTTGTCTGGCGTGAACTTAAAGATCTTTTTTACGGGACTCTCTCCCCTCTCTCTTCCACGAACGATTAATGCAGGTGTGGTGTGAGTAATGAGAAATAGATGGAAAAATTGCAGAAAAAAATTGTAATTTATTTCTCTTCAACCTGTGAGTGCCTCTTTCGTATCAATAAGCGAATTTTAAAGAATGATGTCACTGAGCTTGAAATCCGACCGAGTCCCACTGTGGAGTGAAAGTTGAAGGCAGTGGACTTAAAAGGTTCGTTGACATAGTGGTGGTAGTTGCTGAAGAAACCTGTCAGTAGAGATAGTCGAAAATTTGCAAGTTTGAGTATCGGAACTTGGACGATTTTTGGTTTTGCGGTAGTGACTCTCAGTAATATGAACTTCAATCCAAGTAAAATTACAGCATTCACGGTATTTTCGTTCGATGACACTAAGCTTTGGAAAATAACTAAATCCCAACGCAAACCATAAACCTTGAGTAACGTGTGAGGGTCAGAGTGGTAGGCCACAAGCCAAGCAAACGCCGGATCGAATACCACGACCGATTAATGGGACTTTATATATATATATAAAAAAAATACTTGAAGAGGCGTCTGAGGATGCGAAGAAGGTAAAACTTCTACTACGGCATCCTTGGCTTATTGCAGGCAAGAATGAGGGGAATAAAGGTGGCGCCGAAGGTCGGGGAGGGGGGGGGGGGGAGCAGAAAGGGGGCTTAACCTTTCTCTTTTAATCTGGTAAGAAACCAGAATTTTTTCAATTTTAAGCTGTACAGGACCTTGGGTTTTTAGACGTTTGTTAACATTTTTGTGAATATGTCTGTTGCAGTGCGTATGTGCCCGATGACGCCCTCCCCCCCCCCCTTCCCATGTGGAGGCAGAAATATTGCGTTATGTAATAAATGTGCCAAGACGCAATTTATAGAGTCGACCCAAATTCTTTAGACAACAAAGCATCCTACCTTTCACCCTTCGTGCCTTTGGACTTAAATGTCATCCTGCCTGAGCAGAGAATTAAACCCTCGCGTTTTGAGACATTTATATCCGTTTGGCTGAGCGATTGTTTCGGTCTTTGGTCTCAAAGGTCACGGGTTCAATTCCGCCACTTAGGCACCCGGACATTTAGGTCCAAAAGGCAGCGGAAGTAGGTTTGCATCTATATTATTCATTTGTCTCGTTACGTAATTGCTCATGAGCAACTTAGTAATAGTAATATTATTTGTTGTCGTAACTACAGGCCTGGAAGAGGTCTGAGGTCAGCCAGCCTCATGGTAAAATACCCAGGGTTTTTATGCTAACTGCATTACTTATGTCTGCAATTTAATTCGTGTTTGGGGATGAGTAACTGATAATTGTCAGTTCCCTTGTTCTGTTTGTGGTTCTGATTAAAAAGAATGGATGATCCACTTGGAGTTTAACAATGAAGAATTTCCTTACGGACGGATTAAATGCGTTTTTAATCTGCGAAGGTCCAGGGAGTCAAGCTTTAGATATTTGAGACGCATGCCAAGACACATTTTTCATGCCCAATAGGGACTCTTAATGAAGCACATCTGAAATAACTGAAGTGGTCAATATTCTTAAGTAAGTTTGGGGACCAGACAGAGCTCGCATACGACACGTATATGCTCATACGTTGATTTGGACATTTCCCCGAGCTGAAACAATGTCGTACAGTAGCTGATTAACAGTTTGGGACCCATACCACATGAGATAGAGTGAGTTGTGGATTTTAGATCCGGTTGTAACCAAACCACCTAGGCCTTTAACAATTGTCATAACTGGTTCTTTTTATTATTAGTATACGAGAAAGTCAGTCCCAGACAGAAACGAGTAACTTTCCTTCACACATTAGGTACAGTGTGCGAGCCCGATGAAGGTCTACAGAATGATCATGCGGCCACAAATATTCAAAATTCAGCTCAACGAACGGTGGACTCCTTCGCAAGCAATGGAGAAATGCAGTGCAGCCACTCCAGGGACGTTTTTGAACTTTCAGCCATTCGGCTTTTGGGATGGGGCGTTCGTCAGTATTGTCATGAATCAAACTGAAACTGCTGCATGAAGACATGCCAATAAATATGCTCGTGTCGTAAAGCCTCCGAAGACTGAAGTATATTTTTTGTTGTTAGGGACACCTGGCCTGCCTTATAACAGCTACGCGTAGGTCGCCATCCGCGCATTTACCAGAGCCAAGGTCGGCTGGGGTGGTAGCTGCGTTCCTCGCAGCGAGGAACGTAGCTGCTGTCTCGGTTGGCTTTGGGAATAGTACACGAAACAGCATCAAGTTAAAGATTGTGTCGGCACAAACGGGAATGATTCTCGTATTTTAACATCGCAATTTATAATTTTCTAGGCTGGTGTCTTATAATTTTGCTTCGGCGATCTACTGTAATAATTAATTTTTACTACTAGCCTAAAATACTTACCTGTATTTTATATATGCTTTACAATATTGGAAATGCTACCCGTCCCAAACATGAATTTAATGCACTCTGGGTCCTTGCAACGGCGCTCCCTGGGGCCCGTGTCCACCGCTAGGTGGCGCCCCATTCCCGCTACTCCACACAGTTTTGTTTGGGACGCGATCGAGATCGGTCGCAGCTACTACGTTTCTGTAACATGGAAGTCATCGTTAACCCCAAAAAACGGGCGATCTGCCCTGGGAATGCGTCGGGTAAATGTTCGAACAAACTCTATCATCGTGATCCCCACCCACGGTGTCGCAGATGCAGGGTTTGTAACTTTGGTTCTTTCAAGTGTGCTGAATGGTGTGACACAACGGACCCGAAGATCGTGGCGGCCATCGAAGCTACGTGGGCCGATTCGGACCGTCGGCAGGATTTGCGACGAAATGAACGTGTGTTGGCAAAACAGGCGGCGAACAATCGTGCACTTATCGACCCAGATCAATTTTTGGTGAATGAAGTGGACTCTTGTGGTTCGGAAAACGTGGACGAAACGGTGGCGACCATCGGACAGGTCGCGGACACGTCCTTTGTTCGGCGGCTGCCCGGGACAGGCGACGCGCCCGGACAGGAAGTGAGCTTGGCTAACATGGTGGCGCGTATGGTGTCCGAGCAGATGGCAGCGCTAGAATCGACGCGTAAGATGGAGTCGGAGGAGGTCGAACGTCGGCGTGCCCTCGAAACCCAAAAAGGTATTTTGGAAACTTTCGAAAGTTATTTTGGGACGAAGGAGTCGCCAAAATTACCGGTGGGAACTACCATGATCACGGGAGGACAGTCCAGTGCCCGACAACGTTCATTCACGCCGACGGGGTCGCCGCCACGGACTGCCGTAAGTGTTGGTTGTGATGCCGATGAATCGTCACCAAAACGGAGGAGATTGTTGGATACAGTACTCGGCATGGGTGCGGAGGCCGCGGGCAACGCCCAGCGGCCCCCCTCCCAAATGCCGCTGGGACCGTCCCGGACAAGCTCCGGGATGGAACCGGATAGAGCCGACCCGCAAGGACGGGCGGACGCGGGGGGACAGGGCGGCGTGCCGCCTTGGACCCGCTCCCAGTCCGGGACAGCGGACACGCGCTCCGGACAGGGCCAACCGGTGCAGAGACGGTCCGGGACACGGTCGGACACAGCGGAGAACTACACCTATGCGGACTATAGTACGCAGTGGGACAGTCGGTGGTCACATCACGGCGGACAGTGGTCCTGGCCCGGGTACGCAGGCTGGAGCGGACAGGTGGGTCCGGGACACACATCGACTCCGCAGCCCGGTACTGGGTGGAATTTGCCCGCGATGCCGCCCCCCCCTCCCCCGCCCCCATTGTCGCTACAGGGAGGCGGACTGGACGCGGTTTTTTCGCCAGCGGCGCCACAGGGCAGCGACGCGAGGCAGCAGAGTGCAACGGAGAGCTCGGCGAATGCGAGCGCCGGCGTTGTGCTACCGCCGGAGGACCAAGCCAACCGGGGAGGGGACGGGGCGGTGTTCCACGTGCCGCTCGCCCCCGTGATTATACCCACGGATGACAGCCAGGCTCCGTACGGGGATCTGGACCCCGGTGCGGACGGCTCAGCCAACGCCCAGGAAACAATAGAGTGGAAGTGGCTGGTGGAGGAAGTCTATGGATCATTACCAAGCCTATTTTGCCCCCGGGTTGTGGTTCCGGTAATTGCAGAAGGGGAACCACCGGCGACGTCTTTCGCGAACATGGACAGAACTGTTAAACAACAGAATAATCTTCCGCAATCCCAAGTGCTGTTTCGCCAATTGCTCGTGAACGGGGGCACGTTACGGGACACGGGGAAGGTGCTATCAGCCGTCAACCCTCCCCCCCCACCGGATCTGACGAAGGGGACCTTCTTTTTCTCGGCGGGGAACGCTGGTGCGCCAAGAGCGACACGCTACCGCACGTACGAGGAGACCGAGTACGTGGCGGCGGAGGCAAGGATGGACATGGGCTCAAACCTACAGCGCCCACAGTGGATTCGTGTGGCGCCCGCACAATTTGAAGAGGACGAAAGAGTGATTCGGGCGAGTCTGCGCGCGAACTCCACGTCGGACATGGCCTACGCGGCGGCGACGGCCAAGTTGAAGGAGTACCTCGCGTCGGACCCCGAGGACAGAGACCTGGTGGCCATCGACGAGGCGATTAAACTTATGCGTAAGGGTTCCGAGTTCCACACGGACGCCATTAACTGGGGAACTCGGGCGCTGTTCAACTCGGTGCTGCATAGGAGGGATGGATATCTCGCAAGTGCTCCGGCGGGTGTGTGTAAGGATGCGCTCAAGGACTTACGGTTGCTCCCGATTCATAGGTCTCGTTGGCTGTTCAACGGACAGCTCCTCACAGTGGCTCCGGAGCTTAGGGAGAAGGTTAAAGCACCTGTTTCTCATGGTAGGAGTAGAGCAGCCCATAGAGGAGCGGGAGGAAACAGGCAGCCTTTTCGGGAAACCCACCACCCTGGAGGCCAGGGCCAATCGAAGATGGGACAGAGTGCAGGCGGTCAACCACAAAGCCAGACTGGGACTGGTAAACCACCTAGAGGCCGAGGACACACAGGGAGGGGTGTCTTCCCCCGAAGCCGCGGAGGAGGTCGTAGGCCCCCGACTTCTGGACATTGACAAGGTTCTGGCGCAATCTCCTCAGCCCCCCCCACGGGGACGGGTAGGGGGCAGGATATCGCGCCATTGCGACGCATGGGAACGCATCACGGCGGATCCGTTCGTGGTGGCCGTCGTAAAGTGGGGTTATATCCCAAACTTTACTTCGGTGCCACCACTAAGAAGAGACCCGCCACACTGGTTACTCCGGAGGCCCGAGCCACCAGAATTAGTGGCGGAAGTGATGTCGCTTGTGGAGAAAGGAGCGTTGGTGGTGGCTCCGAGGGACACCTTGGGGTTCTTCAGCCCGGCGAGGGTGATCCCGAAGAGGAACGGGGGGATGCGGTTGATTTTCAACCTGCGCCACCTCAACAGGTTCATCACAACAGAACACTTCAAGATGGAGACGCTGGAGTCCATCAGGGAGGCATTTCAGCCGGGGGACTTCTCGACATCAATCGATTTAGAGGATGCCTATCTACATGTGCCGCTACACAAGAGTGTTCATCACCTGTTCCGATTAGTGTGCCGAGGGAAGGTCTACCAATTTGTGGTCCTTCCCTTCGGGTTGTGCTCAGCCCCTCACGTTTTTACAGTGCTAATGAAGCCAGTGCTCGCGATACTTCATCGGGCGCTGATCTACGCGCATGCATACCTGGACGACTGGTGCCTGAGGAACCAAGACGCAGCCGCGTTGTCCCGGGACACGGCAAGGTGTGTGCGGCTTATGACGATGTTAGGCCTGGGTGTGAATGTGAAGAAATCCTGTTTGGTCCCGGAACAGTGCTTCGAGTTCCTGGGGGCTTGGTTCGACACGAAGGATTTCTCCATACGACCGTCCGAGGACAGGGTACACCAGGTAGCGGCAGCAGCGGAGAGCCTCCTGCAGCTGCGACAGATTTCCGCGCGGGAGTTGTCCAGGACGATCGGCAGAATGGACTCGTGCGCGTCTCTAGTCCCAAGAGGTTCGTGGAGAGTACGCCCACTGCACTGGCTGCGGAAATTGGAATGGGTACCGAGGGTCTCATGGGAGGACCTCATTTCCCTAGACAGAGCCCCTGTAGAGGCTATAACGTGGTGGACGGTGGCCCGCAATCTGCAGGAAGGGGTACCGATCCACACGCCAGCGTCGGACTGGCTTCTGATCACGGACGCATCCTCCTCGGGGTGGGGTGCGACCGTGGGAGAAGAACAGGCGGCGGGCCTGTGGTTGCCAGAGGAGTGCAACCTTCACATCAATGTGCTGGAGCTACGTGCCGTGTGGAACAGTCTACTAGTGTGGGCACACAGACTCCGGGATTCTTCTGTGACAGTCCTGTCGGACAACACAGCGGCGGTGTCCTACCTGCGGAGGGGAGGTGGGACGAAGTCGGGATCACTGTTCGTGGAAGTGCACAGGATCTTCACGCTCTGCGAGGAGTTCAACATCATGCTGGCCCCACGACATATCGCGGGCAGCATGAACGTGTTGGCAGACGAGCTCTCCAGGGTAGGCAGGGTACCCACGACGGAATGGCGCCTCCACCCGGAGGTATGCCATCAGATATTCCAAGAGTGGGGAACTCCGACGGTGGACTTCTTCGCGACACGTGCGAATACACAGCTACCACTCTTTGCCTCCCCGTATCCGGACAGTCGGGCGATGGCGACGGATGGACTGAGTTTGGGGTGGAACAACGTGTTCGGGTATCTGTTCCCACCCTTCAGGCTGATCCAGAAAGTGTTGACCAAAGCGAAAGAGTCGACGGGGTCCTTCATTCTCATAGCCCCGTGGTGGGAGGCCTCCCCGTGGTTCGTGGAACTGTGGAAAATGAAGAAGAGGGACCCGATCGAGCTGCCTCGACGAGCAGACATCCTCTCGCAGCACGCGGGGACGACGCTACACCACAACCCGGCAATCCTACACCTTCACGCGTGGAGGTTGTGAAGGGTATGCTGACGTCGAGTGGATTCTCACGAAGCACGGCGGAAGTTATGGTGGAGAACATTCGTCAATCATCTCAAACAATTTACGAGGGTAAATGGCGCGGATGGGTTGATTGGTGTAAATCCCATCAAGTGAGAAGTTTGGATCCGTCGCCTCAACAAGTATGTGAATTCCTGAACTCCTTGTTTGCTCAGGGACTGGCCCCTAGCACCATCAAGGGGTATAGGGCAGCTATTAACTCGGTCCTGGCGCTGGCAGGGAAAAGCGACGTGACGGAAAGTGCGAGTGTGGCCAGGATCATCCAATCCTTCAGTGTGCTCCGGCCAAGAACTAGAAAGCTCTACCCGGGTTGGGACCTCACGGAAGTGCTCCACAACCTCGCTGGGGCGCCCTACGAGCCCCTGAACGAAGCGTCCTGGGAGCATCTCTCCAGGAAAGCAGTGTTCCTTCTGGCACTGGCGTCGGCGGCTAGGCAGGGCGAGCTGGCCGCGCTGGCCAGGGACCGAGATTTTCTGCGTGCGTCGCCAAATTGGACTCGAATCACGCTACTTACACACGCAGAATTCCGAGCAAAGAACTCAACACCTGAGGAAGCGCCGACGCCGTTGGTTGTAAACGCGTTGGCACCTTTACTGGAGGCGGGATGCCCGGATCGCCTTCATTGCCCGGTCAGGGCGTTGAAGTTCTACCTGGCTAGGACTAAGCCAGTGGTGGAGGAGAAAGGCCTTCGGAACACCAGGGGATGGACCCCACTGTTCGTGAAGTTGTCAGCCGGAGGTGAGGATCTCACAAGGGAACCGGCGACGTCATCCACGATTGCTAGGTGGATTTGCAGGGTGATCGAAGAGAGCCATCAACAGGTTGGGAGGCCGGCTACAAGCAGGACCAATGCCCACGAAGTCAGAGCGATGGCGACATCATGGGCCTTCGCAGCAGGGACACCGTTGGGCGAAATCCTAGACGCTGCCAGATGGAAGGGACGAAACACTTTCGTGGCCCATTACTTAAGGGAAGTAGTGATGTCGACGGCAACCCGCAGAGACATCAGGTTCATGGCAGCTGGTAAGCTGGTAAAGAGGAAGTGAGGTAAGGGGTTTAGGCTAGTAATTGTAGACGTAGAAGGTGCTCGAGGGTAGTCCTGCTAGACAGATTGATTTTGTAGGGCTACTGGGGACTTGCAATGGCGCGGGTTCGACGCCTTCGTTCAAGTAGGACAAAGTCAGCATATATAAAATACAGGTAAGTATTTTAGGCTAGTAGTAAAAACGAGGTTTTAACCTCTAAAAATAGTTTTTACTTAGCCTAAAATACTTACCTGTGGGAACCCACCCTCCTCCCGCGTCGAACCGTTTACGGGGAGACAAACTGTGTGGAGTAGCGGGAATGGGGCGCCACCTAGCGGTGGACACGGGCCCCAGGGAGCGCCGTTGCAAGGACCCAGAGTGCATTAAATTCATGTTTGGGACGGGTAGCATTTCCAATATTGTAAAGCATATATAAAATACAGGTAAGTATTTTAGGCTAAGTAAAAACTATTTTTAGAGGTTAAAACCTCGTTTTAATTTTTACCGCATTAGTCTTTTAGATTTTTGATTTCATGTAATTATTAGAAAATTAGTATATGCACAAACAGAGATGAAATGTCATGATTATTGTAAGCGCGCAAAGCATCGTGTAGGATACAGTAAATAAAGTCGACAATTATTCAACAGAAAATCTCCTAGACGGCTCATTTTAAAACAGATTTTTACCACGGAATTGACTAACGGTAAGGAAATAGACCTTTGGGGTCGTACTTAATGTGGTGGATCGAGAAAAATGGCGCTGGGAGGTATATCCCTTTAATTATCATGTTGAATGGCTGATGATTAAAAACATCTGACTGAATCTGAATTATGTCCTTGTAACTGGCAGAGTGGCGCGAGCCAAACGTAGCCTACAACGGAAACCTCCATCGCCAATGATGGCTGTGATTGGCTGCACCTTTGTAGTGTGGGGGGAGGTCAAACAAAAGGTTGAATTGGCATGAAATTTTCCGCAACGATTTAAAGCCCCCAAAGTATTGTTGAGCTCGAATTTGCCGTAAATCGATTTTTAGCCCGATTTTCAACAGCGGCAGTAAGGGAACCCGCTCTAAAATGCAGGTGGCCCTGAGCACACATCTCCATGGCTTTCTTGCTCACAACAATGTAGCCCCCATAACTATAAGGTAGCCTTCCGCCTTAAAATCTGGATGTGTCAACAACACAATGGAAAACACATTGCAGTATCTCTTGCACGGCCGAATAAATCTGCAGAACGCAATAATATGCCTATAGTTGTATAGATAATGAAATACATTACATGCAAATAAAAGATTAAAACTCAAAATTACAGAATACAGAGGGTGGCTTTAGGCCTGAAGCCCATTTTTTTCTCCCTTAAAAATGCCGTAACTAAACAAAAACGACCCATTTCAAAGAAAGACCGTTTTTTTTTTTGTGTGTGTAAGAATTGAAATGAATACCTCCACAACTTATTTCTATTCGCTCGCGTAGACGGTGACCCGTGTCTCCCTTCCAGCGTCAGTAACGCATGTGCTCGCTATGACGTCACAGCGTAAGTTACACAGATAAGCTCAAATGGTATCCATTAAGGATGCGTTGGCTTCATCCCAGCTGGCCTTGGCACAACTGCGTCGCCTGAATCGAAACGAACGGAAGACGCGTTTGAAGTATTCAAGCGCGGTGATATCAGACACGAATCAGCTCTTTTATACCTATAAACGCTTCCTTAAAGAGACGCGCCTCCTTGCCGTCAAGCCGCCCTAAAGAAGGTCTCAGTTTGAAACTGTGGTGTTACGTCACCTACTGAGGAGGAACGTTGAGCAGTGGATGCTTCATCAAAAATCGGCTTGCAGATATGATATCCCGGCTACTGAGCTTTTGTCCTAGCCGACCTTGGTTTCAAGTGACCCGGTAACGGAGCGATCGGATCCGTTCGCGTATTACCTAATTTAATAGAAGGATAACAACAGAATCCGAGCCGCCACATTTTTTAATGAATTTATTGCAAGGGATTGATTAACGGGCAGAAGTGGAACTCTGTTAAATTTTTTGACGTGGTGATCAGACATTTTTCAGTTTCGCGACCTGGTGACCTAACATTTTTCATACTCGTGACCTGGTAACCTGAAATTTTACAGTTTCGTCACCTGGTGATCTGAAATGTTTTATACTCGTGATACGTGACGCCTCAAGTTTCTTACATTTGTGACCTAGAGAGTTGAAATTTTTCAGACTCGTACTCTGGTGACACGAATCTTTCAGACTCGTGACCTTACGACTCGACATTTTTCAGACTTGAAACCTGGTGACGTGAAATTTTTCCGACTCGTGGTCCGCCTGTTGATCAAGGTGGCCACACTTTCCAGAAAATACATTGTTGGTCAAACAATTCTTTACTTAACCGACATGTTAAGAAAGCAGTTTGAAGAAAACATAAGCAGCTTCATTAGGTCGTTGCATTGATATTAGCAAGATACATCATTTCAACTTTCGAGGTAAAAATATTTTTTTTTTCTAAACTTAAGGAAACGGAAAAGTTTCTTTAAACGAGTGGAGCCAACATTGTTGCTTACTTGTCATTCTTAGCTGTTCACAATTTTGAAACCATTGTGTTTCTTCGTTTAATAAAAAAAAAAGTTTTTTGCTGTACGACTTGCAGGTACGTAACTGGATGTTCATAAATTACGTCAGCGCCATATTGCACAAGACAAATTGTCTTACTTTGAATTAAAAGTAAACAACAATAGCCTTACAAGTTTGCAACTTGGTTACCGTCAGTAAACTGGTTAGGACTCACCTGGGGCAGCGAATCACTGAGTTACTCCTGGTCAACGGGTCAGTCTATGTTAATGGCTCCTGGCTTTCCGCGCCCAATTTAACACAGGTCGCCACAAGAAGCGCCCCCTTAAAGGGAGGCTTTCCAACACTGCAATAAGCACGGGTGTGTAGTTTGGACAAGCATCAGAGAGCACGCACACTTGCACTCCAAGTGTGATACCGGGTTTGGCCTAGTGTAAAAATCCAAACTCGTTACCATAACGACAAAGAGAGAGAGAGTCTGTTCACAGAGTGAGTTAGTGCACACTTGGGGCAATAAAATCTGTTTTTCTATTCTGTGCGCGGTGTATCTTGAGTCCTGGAAGTATTTTATGAGCGGCTACGTCTTCCTGGCGGGGGCAGCTTTAATCGACGGCCGCCATTGTGTTTGTAACCGTCTTGGATATCAACAAGGCACTCTGCTGCCAAAAACGTACAATCGATTAACTGTGTTCGTTCTGCGGCGAACTCAAGATAAGCCGCGCACACTTTAGTGTAACTCCAAAGTACTACGAACTTGCGTATAACGTTTGATGTGGACGTTTACATGCCTTCAAATTGCTCTGGTTCAATAGCGAATTACCATTACGGAAAATAATTCAAAATTTAAACCACAAAATGGTGCAAATAAACAAATGGCTTAGTCAATTGTAAGTAATAATAAATCTAATAAAAATATAAGTAATAATAAATTTAAGTATAATATGCGTTCATGTTTTCAGCTATACAGCGAAATAAGTCTCGGTTGCCAATAAGTGAAAAATCAAGTTTTATTTACACTATACAAGCTGCCAAGGAGACTACGTTAAAAATTTTTTTAGACATGTTCACAGGGTGAACACCATCAGGTAAAAGATGTAAATTTTGTACATTCTTAGTTTACCGTTATTCGAACTTAAGAGTTGAAACTAAAGTCTTGTAGCGAATGTTTGGCTTGTTACCGGCCGTTACTCCAATTTAAGTGGGGGAGGAGGGGGGAGGGATATGACTCCTGGCGCTCTGTGCAGCAGTCATAAGACAGACCACCACGTGCCTCCTTAAGGAATGCGTTCCAACATAACAGTTAACACGGGTACCACGTTTGGATACGCAAAACCCGATACCCTGCTTTCCACACTGAAAACTCCGACAACGCGTCCAAAGTAAATGTACGCCCCTTTCCCCCCCCCCCCCCCACTGAAATTTTACGCCTCCACGGCGTAATGATACAGTCCAATCTTAAACAAAAACGATAAAAACAAAAATGAATAAAATTGATAAAAATTGAACTTGGTCAGGTATATTTTACATCGTCTTCAAGTGTTTCGTGGGGGTGCACTTTCCCCTCACTTTTCTCTGACACCCCTTACCGGTAGCACAACTGGATCAAATGGGGTCACTCGGATCAAATGGGACACCATTTTGACAGGCCAGTGGGGGGCCCTGTCAACATGGTGACCCCATTTGAGCCGTGTGACCCGTTCCAGTTGTGCTACCGGTATAGAGAGCATCAGACCAAAAATGTGGGCAATTAATTTCATGGGGGGAGGGGGATGTTGGAATCGAGAAAAACGTATACGTACGTCTCTCGTTGGAGGTTATGCCCCTTTAAGAGGTAAACCGGAAAAAAAAATTATGTAACGAAAACGCAGAATAGCTGTTTTTTTTTGTTTTTTTTTTCATCTTTCGCACTTTTTTTTGGCAGAAATATTTTATCCCCTTGAACGGTAATTTTCCGTTTTTCGTCCCTCACTCATTCACATTCATTCACGCCTTTTTTTCTCTTCTTTCTTTTTTTATTTTTTTTATTTTCCCGCTTGATGGTGGCTGGCATTCTTGTCTTCCTCTCTGTAACGACCTCGCGCCATCCGACAATTGGATTTTGTCCGACTCAATCTTTACCTTAATTAAAGCGACAGGTAGTTTTGCTGACGCATCAACGCTTTTCGCCTAGCGTTCACATCGCGTTTTCGGCTGACTCTATCACCGGGGGAGGGGGAGGGGAGGGGTAAAAAGATGGTTGGGGGGTGGGGGGGGGGGGGGGGAGATACAAGAAGAGAGGGAGAGCAGCGCGTTCCGTTTTCGTGGGACGCCGCGTTCTTCATCCTCGGCTCTTCGCTCGCGTGTGTGCGTGCGTTTTGTGCGTGCGTTGGACCTTATTGGCAATTAGGACGAGCTCATGCTTACGATAAAGCCTCTTGATGTAGTTGTAATAATAATTACGATTTTTTAGGATGAAGGGAGCTGGAGGACGGAATGAGGCAGGAGGTGAAAAAATGGCGGCCTGTATTTTTTACGGGCTTTATTTTCGTGAGGTCGTCGTATGGATGGGTACACTTTAACGAAACGCCCCCCCCCCTCCCCTATTTTTTAGAAGTTTGATTTCTGTTTTAGATTCACGTGAACATGGGTTTTCGTGGGGGATGGGAGAAGTAGCCTGTAAAAGACAAAATTTTTAAATCTTCTTTTCCAAACTTTATGATAGCCTGTAAAATGATAAAAAAAAATTTTGTAAAAAGCAAACTATAAATTTGTTCGGTTTTTAAAACGGGTCGCCAAGACAGACGGCCTTTTCTTTGTAGCTATCCAGCTGAATGCTTTTATTGTCTGTGTTGTCGTTGCATCCTACTACGGTATATTTCACTCTTTTACTAGTCGCTCAGTTCTTTATCGTTTTTTGTGCCTAAATCAAGGCCAAAATAAAGGTCCTGAATCAAGGCTCTTTACGGGAGCAGGTAACCAGTTTGGGTGCCCTTATTTCCAAGTCAAGAATGATGGCGGTCCTTCAAAGAAGTAATATCAATAAAAATGGGCATTTTTCGTTGCGATTTCACGATAAAAATAATGGCATAAAGTCAACTCGCTCAACTATTTCTTCATCAACGGCGAATTTTCAATCCTGTTCGTAGATATCCCCAGGGCAAAAAAATAATACCATTTACACATAAAAAACACCTGCTACTACATCGAATCGTCTTCTAAGCTGCAATGCAGGGCTCATACTGACCTGGAAAGTCAGGGAAAATCGGGGATAGTCAGGGATATGAATACAGTCAGGGAAAGTCAGGGAAAAAATGGAAACGTCAGTGATAGTCAGGGATACGAAATACGGTCAGGGAAAGTCAGGGGGAAAATGGAAAATTTGGGAAAAGTCAGTGAGAGTCAGGGATATGAAATACGGTCAGGGAAAGTCAGGGGAAAAATGGAAAATTTGGGAAAAGTCA
>JAHWFP010129228.1:0-11770 GCA_023313725.1 Lithobius niger | reverse complement strand
GCCTTGTCCATGACCATGAACCGTGACCTCAACGGTTTTGTCTTAAACTCAAATAATTGATAATTTTTTTGTATTTTTAAACCTGATTTCCCTCCTTTGGTGGTTTGTTGGAGCATGTAAGGGTTGGTCCATTCGTCCATTATTCTCCTAGGGAGAGAGAGGGGGGGGGGTAGGGAATGGGAAGATGGGGAGGTCTTCTTTCCAATATCTTCGGGTTTCACGTTTGGCTATGGCCGGAAGTGGTTGAAAGTGAAGAGGCCTTTCTCGGCCAATTAGACAGCAGCAGCAGCCTAGAGGCTTCGGTCACTAAACATCAGACCGCAAAAGTGTTGTGTTTCAGGTCTGCTTGCTAAAGTTGCCTGTGTGAGGAGGAACATAGGACTTAAGTCTGCTTAGAACTGTCCAAGTTTCGTCTGAACAAGAGAAGTCAACTCGGCTGTATTCTAAATTAAATAAGTAAGGATGCAAGCCTATTTACGTTGTCTTTTGGACTTCCTGAGCGGGGAATTGAACCTGCGACCTTTGAAACCAAAGGTCGCAAAATTTCTGGTTAAGGAAGCTGATTAGGCCGATTCGTTTTTTCGATCGGGTAGCTGAAAATTGTAACAAAATACAGGCCATCTTACTTGTCTTCATCAGCAGTCGGATCCATGGTTACCGAGTTTTTACTTCCACATTATTATTTCAGTAGAGTACTAAGTAAGAAGACTTTCACTCTGCGTAAGTCTTGTTTCGTAATGTGTTACCATGGTTAAATAGATCCTGCGTACAAACAAACTATGACATTCTTCATTATTTTTTAATTTGTAATGCACAGTGAAACTTCTTTCCCAGAGAAGATTTTATCAGGTGATAGCTCGTTCCATCATTTTGGCAGAAATTAACGCTTTAAAATTCTAGGCGGAAGGTCCGTACCCCTGTAGCTATCATTTGTAATGTATTTTGTCCTTTTAGGTGACCAAGAAAGACTATGTTTCTTTCGAAAATGAAACTCAGTGTGTTCCTATGACCTTGTGGATTTTCTGTCTCCAGGAACAGCCTCGTAGTAGTTTAACGTTGATTCGATCCACAAAATAACCGATTTCTGGAAAAAAGTTACTTTTATGTACTGAAATTTCAGCTGAAACCCCTTTATGACCTTTTTAAAAAAAAAAAAAAAAAAAAAAAAACACAATACCTCTACATCCCTCGCCTGTCGCGTTGCTGTTATTCACAGGTTCTTTCCCGAGAAGCCAAAGCGGGATTCAATTGTAATTTTTCCCTGTTCTCGTCTGTAATTCCATCTTTCCTCTTCGTTTCCTTCCATTCTCATCTTTCCCATCCCTTGATGATGATGTCTTCCTGTTGGCGCTGTCTTTGGCTCTGCAACTTTTCTTTTCTTTTTCCCATCGTCCATTTTTGTTTTGTCGCGTGCTGCTTTACCATTGGTCGTCGCCTGTCTTCCTCGGATGTCCGTCCGTCGTTGCGCCATCCGAAACCGAATCCGAGCGTCGTGGCCGCCGTCACTCGCCGCTGGGATTATTATTTTGACAGCTGTTCGTTTTGTTTCCCAAGATGCTTTCTTTTCCTTTCCTAAGTCCGTCGTTGGACCTTCTTCAACCAGCCACCCGCTCGTCCATCCGTGGTCGATCGGCTTCTTGTGTTTAGTTACGTCTCATCATCCACTATAGCTCGTGCCGGACGTTCGTTTGAAACTATTCAAAAAAAACCCTTTTGATTAGAAGATGGTAAAGTTTGGGGGATGTACGATTGATCCAAACTTTCTGTCCCGGTGCAGGTTGCCGTCGTTAAAGGTGCATATTCACCGAATGACAGGCTGCGCAGCATCTAGCGCCGTCTACCATTATGTAGTTCTATGTGAGCACTTGAGTTTGACAAGCGAAGGAATGCGCAAAGAAATTTCTTTTTACACAGCAAACAGGCCACGTGCCTCCTTAATTATTAAGTGTAAAGTTGGTGCGGCCACGTGCACCAGGGAGCAAGCGGTCAAGGTTAACGATATCACTGTCACTAGACGGCGCCCATCTAGCGGTTCAAAATATGCGTTTCAAACGGTCGATTACTGGAAAAAAGCGCCCGTGATGCCGTTAGGCGTAATTTTATCACTTTCTCTCTGGTGAACGTGGACGCACCAACTTTACACTCAGTAATTAAAGCAACATCCAGACTTCCTTATAACCTTCCGCCTGCCTCACAACACCCACGCGACGATCACATCCACGTATTTACCACAGCTAAGGTCAACTGAGACGGTATAGCTTCGTTCCTCGCAGCGAAAAACGTAGCTACTGTCTCAGTTGGCATTGCGCCTAATAGTCCAGCCAGCGTGAACCCATTGATTGTGTCGTCAAAAACCGGAATGATTCTTGTAATTTAAAGTCACAATTTATAATTTTCTAGACTAGTGTCTTATAATTTTGCTTCGGCGATCTATTGGAATAATTAATTTTAATTTTTACTGCATAAGCCTTCTAGATTTTGATCTCATAGTAATTACTAGCAAACGATTAAAATTAATACTGTGCACACACAGATAAAACTTTCAAGGTCATTGTAGGCGCGCGATGCATCATATATGTTCGGAACGAACGTAAATCAAGTTAGTAATATTCTACAAAAAATCTCCTAGACGCCACATTTTAAAACGGATTTTTACCAAGGGAAAGACTAACGGTAAGTAAATAGACCTTTGGGGCCGTACTTGATGTGGAGGATCGAGAAAAATGGCGCTAGGAGGTATATCTCTTTAAGGAGGCACGTGGCTTGTTTGTTTCATAAAAAGAAATTTAATTGTGTGTTCCGTCGCCAGTTAAAAGTAAGGACTAGACATAACTAGATAGGTAAATGGCTATAAATGCTGTTGCTTGTCATTAGGTGGCAATCCTCCTTTTATGGAGAATTCTGAATATTTAGTATACCGCGATGATGGGCGTAATTCCGTTTCAACGGATTTGAGCCAGTGAACATAGAGTGAATGGCTAGTCAAGTCCATTTCCATTCACGTCTATTCCAATTCAAATTCGTGACTAAATTCAATTCCTGCCAAGTTATTGGCATGCTTCAAAGTCATTCGACTAATTGCTGTGTTCTTTATTTACTAAGGTGTTATTTCAAATCCATTTAAGTCAATTAGTAATTATTTTTAATTTTTATTGTGGCAAATCAGTTCCAATTTGTTGACCTGCCGTTGATCCATTCTGTCAATTCCCGGCTGATTCAGAAAATCTTTTTATTTATTCTTCCATTCAGATCCACCCAATTCAACTAAAGTCGAGCACAATATCGGCAAAATTGAGGAAATTGCTCAAAATTTAGAGGAAATTGGCAAATGTGGAACTGATAGAGGGTACAATTGATTTGGATTTTTTTTTTGGAATTAGCCAGAATTGGGTGTAATTACACCTACAATTCAGGTTGAATCTAATCCGGTCAAACCAAGGCATTTGAAGTATAGGCAGGCAATGTCACATGCTGAAAGAACAGTGGCGCACCCCTTGGCAAAGGACCAAGTGCAAGTACCCCCACAAGATTAAGAGTAAAATACGACAAATTAAGAGTAAAATGTTACTTAAGAGTAAAATATGACAAACGTAAAGTAAGGCATTTATTCCAAACGGAAAAAATACGCAAATCGTTTTTTTTTACACGTTTCTAAGGAATTAAAATTACTGAAATTTTTTGTTACATGACTCTGAGGGGCTTAAATTTTTTGAATTCCATTTTTTTTTTAGCTCCCCATCCCGTCCAAAACAAAATTTTTGGATGCCCCACCATGACGATTACCTAGATTTGTTGTTTGCGTTTGATTTAGTTATCGAGTTATTGTTGACGTGGCATTTTATTACACATCTGCAGACTAGTTGAGTCGAGTCGAGTCTAATACATAATTAAAAAAAAAAAAAAGAGGTGATATCATATCAAAAACAAAAACTGGTAAAAAGGACCGCCAAGTTGCGAATGGTCCGATATCACTTCAAAGGAGTGTTATCAACACACAGAAACATTCGCCAAGTTGGGCGTTAAATGAAAACTTGAAGCTTGCTACCGAAAGTAGCAATGTTATAGTTTTCATTTAACCTTCGAACAAATATTCGGTGCGTTTAACTTGGCGAATATTTCGTTGTGTTGCATATCACTCCTTAGAAAAGATATCGGATCATTCGAAACTTGGCGGTCCTTTTTATACCAGTTTTGGTTTTTGATATGATTTAGTTTTCATGAGCGATTTTGTTTAAATGGGCCTAAATTAAGTCAAGTGATTTCATAACGGAAGAACAGTCAGTAGTTATATTATCCCCTCCTTCCCACAGGATGTAGCTGGGTCAATGATCAGCTCGTGCTGCGGTTGTAAAAGGCGAGACGCTTACCGTTTTCCTGACAGCTTTTCTTTTTCAATTCTTTTTCTTCCGTTTTTTTTTTTTATTGTTCTCTCATCTCTTCTTCTTCCGGTGCGGTCAGACTTCTTTGAAACAGGAGCTCGCAAGTGAGATGTACAGAAAGCCCCCACCCCCGCAAATCTCCCTCCTTCCCCACTCCCCTCATCCCCACTATCCGTTCGTGGCTTCCTATAGTGGACAAAGAGACGTGAGAATGTCGTTTTTCAATGAATTTGCAGTGGTAGAAGTAGTCCTGAAATTCTTAAAATTCCTGATTTTTTAATACTTGTCCTGAAATGTCCGTATTTTTCACAGAATATCCTGAAATTCATCGAAATTGTAAATAAAATTGATCGCATTAAAAAAAAGGAATCCGAACATGAAAATTTGCTCCTTCTCCAACCCCCAAAAAAAACCAGGCCTATAACACGTTGTGCGGCCTTGCAGTCGAAAATAAGTAGTGCGGGTGGGGAATACCCGTTTTGCCGATTCCCGTTTCACTGAAAATTAAGCTGCAATTAAAAATTGGTGAAAGGGGAATTCCCGTTTCGCTGAATCAAAATGTCGTTAAAGAATTTTGACGTTGGAGAAGTTAAAGATGCATCCGTAGTTGGAAGGAATTTGTGATTAGTTGCGGTTTCTGACGTCATTATGTTTAGCCGCAGCGAGCGCAGCATCGCGAGCGTGACACGTAATTTGGAAAAATATTCGGCGAAACAGGATTCAGAAAAAATGGTCATGCACCCTATCCAAAAATCAGATTTCGGAAAGTGGACCTCTATCTGTCAGACGAATGTCCCCAAAAGACTCTCAAATGTCCTCTTGCTGCTTCCCCAGCCCCCATTAAAAATTCTTAGATCTCTCCGTGGTGGGTGCCTTCTTTCCGCTTTCTGGCTTTTACGTAGTGCATATGTGCAAAAATAGTCTGTGTAAACCGTGGTCTTATTTGGTTCTATAAACCCCCCTTTAATTTGGGTCGCTCTGATTTTCCAAGATGGCGGCAACTTCGTTATAAACTGCCCGTCGTCTGTCGTTGTATGTCAGGCCATAATTCTGTTTGATCGTCAGGGCCGCTAATTATCTCCACATGCGTCGTCGTTTTGTTAAAAAGAAGTGGTTATAGCAGGGCACAGCTTGTTTGTCACTCTCCATTATGCAACGCGTCGAAGACGGACCTCGTTGTAACGTACGTGAACCTTTTTTTTTATTATTTTTCCCGTCCGAACCTTCAACCCGGAGTGGGTTGCTTTGCGTTCTTTGTTTATTTTGGTTTCTCCAATGTCGCTTTTGTCCTGGCAAAGGTTCAGGTGACACGTAGTGGGTTAGGTATAGGTTTGGCATGCGAAGATCAGTGTTAAGCGGAATACAGCTTCCTTACAAGCCGATTGGTGTATAGGTGAAGGTAACCTAGACTCGGTGCGCGCTAGAAACGTCGTGTTCGCTAAACGTGTCCTCGTTTCATGAAACTTAGTAAATATTCATAAATCCTGATGAATATTGAAGAATCTTTGTGAAAATTCCTCAATAGCTCCGGACGGAAAACCTGGTTCATTGCCGAGTTTTGCATTGTGCATTCGTTAATTTGCAGCATTGCTATAACCAATAGGTGGAACATTGCTTAATACTGGGACGAGTAAGGCCTGGCTGAGCTGAGCCAGGTTAAGTCTAGATTAAGTTGTAGATGTGAGCGTTTGACTTTCAGGTCTGTAGGCTCAAGTAATCAATAAAGTAAAGTAAAGTAAAAAAATGTTTAAGCAGGTCCAAGTAAAACATTGTTTAAGTTGGGCCAAGTAAAACATTATTTAAGCTACATCAAGTCTGGGGTCTTGGTTTTCCTTGTGTTCCCCTGAGTTCCCTGATTGTCTCTCTCTCTCTGGTTCATTCCAGTGTTCCCCGTGCTCTGTGTTTTGTGGTTCTCTGGTCGTACTGGTTTAGGTTAAGGTAGCATTAAGTAGGATAGCATGAGCGCATAGGTATATGTACACCTTTATAGCTCAATAAACAAATCAAATCAAGTAAAATATTACTAGCTGTAGCCGTTCAGATCATCTGCGCATGCGCGAGCGAAATACTATACTGCGCAACATGACTTGAAAACGCCCTCCTGTTCCCACGCTGTTACCCCGAACCCCGGGCACCCCCGGTCCCCTGCACCCCGCCCTCCTCGCACTTCCCCATTGGGTGATCTGTCCTACCGCCCCCCCCTCCCCGAGGGTCCCGGGGTATTGGTCTTCTTAAGAAAGAAAATCGCACTTCTCATTGTAGCTCCATTGCCTTTTTCTCCGTCTTGATACCAACGCGATAAACCCGCAACAGCGATCGTGCATGCAGGGATTGTTACTCAACCAACTTTGAATATGTGACTACGATTACGTGACTTCATGAAACCAAGTACAATGCATGTTTGTAAAGACATTGTTGTTTGCCGCATTATTGTTACACCATTGCCTTCTGCATTGTTTCCTCCAATAAATTCTTTTTCTTTTTCTGCCGGAAAAGATATTGTTGTTTCTTATTTGCCAAATATATTAACCTGATAATTTTGCATTACATTGTCCTCAATGGAATGTCTCCCTGGAGGTTTGTCGGTTGCTAGTAGCCGCCTGCTTGCATGTCCCTTCTGCACCTGCGCGACGCAGTCCTCCTTAATAAAAGCGGGAGCATGGCAGCTTTCGGAATTCATTTTCCTCCAGAGGGATGCCTATGTCGCCAACGACGACGATGATTCCCCGCTTTCGGCTCTTATAGCCAGCATTATTAAAGCTTTTGATTTCCTAATTCGTGGCATTGTTTAAAGCCCATTGTTTTCATCTTTTGTCGCCTTCTTCATCATTGTTAGGCTTCTACATTGTTAGCGGCGGCTTCATCTTATTGTCATAACAGAAATAAGTATTGTCTGGCCGCTACATTGTTAGCGTCTTATTGGTACTTGGGTGGGTGACCGCCTGGGAATCTGGCTGTTGCAGACATAGGGCCTTAGGGCTTCGGGCAGATGACCAGGAGTGGTTAACGCTCGTTAAACCCTTTGAAACCCCTTCTTTAAGGCAAATAAGTACATAGATTTAACGAACCTTCGTGAACTTATCAAACATAACGAATCGGGGTTATCTCCAATTGGTGAATATTAGTCAATCCCCGTAAAAAAAAGAATTCGCCGTGGAGAAAAACTTTTTTTGTGGTCACTACGTTCCGGAAGAAAAAAAAAAAGAAAAAATACGAAATCATATTTGTTAATCTTCTAATTTCCGCTTCCTTTCCCTGCCCCGCTTTCGGAAATAACGTCAACGTCGCAGCACACACACAAAAAAAAAAAACCTGCCTGATTGTTTCTCTGAAAAGTGACTAGTTAGAAGCAGTACTAGTGGTGATACGTTATACGTGCCAGGGCCGAACGTAAAATTATCTCGGCTGCTTGATTTCAGATGAGACGGGGTAACACGAAACTGACATCTAAAGTTTCATAACATCCACGCGATTCGGCAGCGTGAGACGCCGAAGCTACATGGCGCTCCTCATACCCAGTATTTGTCCCAACACAGTAAACGATAAAACATTGTATCGGTGGAGCCGCTCGATCAAGCTTTACACAATAGGTCAAAGAACGAAAGAGACGTTGGGTAGAGAAGAGCAAAAGACGCTCGAAAGAAGTTATTTCCGGTGTAGATGATGTGTCGATTTCTGACGTCACGAATACCCGTTGGTTGGAAAAGTAGAAGCGTCAAAAAGAATTCTCCTCGAGGGGGTTCGACAACGCTAGAAATCTCATACACCCCAAGATTTAGATTTGTAAATCCGTTGCAAATCTTGTAAATCTGTAAATCTAGGGTGTCATCTAAATCTTGTGTAAATCTTGTACAAATCTTGTAACTCTAGTATAAATCTCGTAAATCACGTAAAGCTGGCGTAAATCATTTAAATCTTGTAAATCTGTAAATCTTGGGTAAATCATCTAAATCTTGTGGAAATCATTCTAATCTCGTAAATCACGTAAAGCTGGCGTAAATCATTTAAATCTGTAAATCTTAGGTAAATCATCTATAAATCTTGTGGAAATCATTCAAATCTTGTGAATCTTACACAAATCTTCTGCAAATCCGTGTAAATCTTGCAAAACTTCGTGCAAATCATTAAATTTTACTTAAAGCTTTTGTAAATCTTTAAATCCCAGAAAATCTGCAAATCTTCCATGTAAATCTGCAAATCTGTAAATCTTCTGCAAATCCGTGTAAATATTGCAAAACTTTATGTAAATCTTTAAGTAAGATTTATGTAAGTTTTGTAATTCTTTAAATCCCGCAAAATTCGTAAATCTTCGTAAATTCATTGGAAGATTTACAAATCTCGCACACTTTTTTTGTCTTTGGGCGCCTTCGATAACTACCAATCCAAACTCAACCATCTGGAGGCAGTTTGGTACAGTTAACACAGAGAATGCTCATGAGCAAACTCCGCTCTGCCTCCAGACTGGATGAATTTGGTTGAGTTTGGCCTGGGGTTTTCGAAGGCCCTGTTTGTCGGCCCTGCAATTATTCTTGTGGCTGGCAAGCTGATAACCCATCCTCTCCCGGACATGTAATTACACCCGCCACTAATCGGATGCCCGGTGAAACTCGTTGCTTGAAATTAGCTGTCGTTGAAATTCGCAAATGTGTAAGCAAATTTATTCCTGTGAACTTTGTAGCCTCCGATTTTTCTCCTTTCGTTCAACCACCAGACGTGTTTTCCTTCGAACAGTGTTTGTTACGTCAGGCGAAAGCAGTCACTCGCCACTCAGAATGCATTTTGGATCTTTGAAGCTACAAATAAACGAAGATATTAAGTATAAAAAAATTGTATTTATATCATGCGATACTAAACAACTTTTGTGATGACAACACACAGCGAAGAGATAAAAGACAGTAAAACTTGCACTAGTAAAAAAAAATGGCTTCTTACTAATAACAAGAATTTATAGGGTTGGGGAGAAGAATTTGTGAGTGAGACTCCTTCTGAAACGTCTTAGATTGGTTCCTTTTAATTCTGTCTAAGTTTACAGAGGGCGCCATGAGTTTTATGTGGGAATTTCTACTCAGTTTTCAGCCTAAAATTAAACGAAACTAGCTTGTATTGAATTATTATTTAGTTTAGCTTAGTTGTAATTTAGTCTACTTTAGATTTGGGCTGAAAAATGAGCAAAAATTACGAGATGGGACGTGTAGCGCCCTCTGAAAACTCGGATGGAACTAATAGGAATGAATCTAACACGTTTCAATAGCGACTTTTAGAGTTACAAATTTTCCTCCCCAACCCCATAAATTCTTGCTAATAATGATAAAGTTACCAGTACTTTTCCGTAGGCTACCGGAAACAACTTGAAATGTTTTTCCATGCACCAGCTTTTGCCCTGGCTTTTATGATATTTGTTCTGTTCGTTGATTAGAAGTCTTTGTGTGTGTGTGTGTGTGGTCTGTTTGTTTAAAGGGATATACGTCCCAGCGCCATTTTTCTCGATCCTCAACATCAGCCCCAAAGGTCTATTTATTTACCGTTAGTGTTTCCCTTGCTAAAAAACCGTTTTAAAATGTGGCGTCTAGGAGATTTTCTGTTGAATATTACTAACTTTATTTACGTTCGTTCCGAACATATATGATGCATCGCGGCCCTACAATGACCTTCAAGTTTTATATGTGTGTGCGCAGTATTAATTTTAATCGTTTGCTAGTAATTACTATGAGATCAAAAATCTAGAAGGCTAATGCGGTAAAAATTAAAATTAATTATTCCAATAGATCGCCGAAGCAAAATTATAAGACACGAGTCTAGAAAATTATAAATTGTGAATTTATAAATCATTCCGGTTTTTGACGACACGATCAATGGGTTCACGGTGGCTGGAACTATTAGGCGCAATGCCAACTGAGACAGTAGTTACGTTTTTCTCTGCGAGGAACGAAGCTACCGTCTGAGTTGACCTTAGCTGTGGTAAATACGCGGATGTGATCGTCGCGTGGGTGTTGTGAGGCAGGTGGATGTTATAAAGCAGGCTGGATGTTGCTTTAACTGCCCATATTGTTGCGTTAAGTACGAATATTGAAGTCTTTTTTACACCATACTACGTCGGCGTGCAGCCGCGAGCAGCCAGTCTGGCTAGGGCTTGATTCAGTTCAAACGTAACTACCTGGCAGAAAATTGCCTTCACCCTATCTAAACGTCGATCGATCAGTCTTCTCCTTTTCGTTTCCTATACTCAAGTTCCCTCTACAGTCAGTAGCACAGCCAGGGAAAATTATAGGAGACCGAATAAGTTCCTCTTCAGTACAAAGTTGTACGACGTCTTAGCATCAAGGCCAGCTGAGATAGTAGCTGCATTACTCGATCCACACCAGGCCCGTCAGCTTTGTGCTCTTCCGGTATTAGTTAGTGCAGGCACCCCAGGAGTCGTCCCGTACTGTACGGCAGGGGATTGGTATCTGAACAAAATATATGCTGGAAAATTCGCAGTTTACTCCTGTTAACCTTTAAACACACGAATAATAACGATCATATTGCGAGATCTGGCGCTTACTGAGGGGTTTTCACGCATTCACTAAGTCCAGATACAAATTCCTCTGGGGTCTCAGGCCGTATGGTACTGGAGGACTCCTGACGTACACGTCTGTCATTGACTAATCCCGGAAGAACACAAAGGTGACGGGCCTGGAGTGGAGCAAGGAACGCAGCTACTGTCTCAGCTGGCCTTGCTTAACATTAAACGGAAAAGCTAGCACAGTTGAGTGGTTAGAGGTTTGTTCCCCACCATCTAACAGAACGTTAGATCGAATCTCGCAACTTACCGGATTAAAAAAAAAAAAAAACTGTTTGCTTACGTAGGTCCTTGTTAGTCAATACGAGTCAGTCGGATATCAGTATATTCAGGGATATAATCTGAAATGAATGTACAACTAAACGGCTTGACGCGTAAGGAAACGGTCGTATTTATTGCCGGGTGGATTTTGTTCAGTCATGGATTTTTCCGTCTCCTGGATGGGGTGGGGGTGATTTTTTTAGGCTCCTTTAACGGGAGGTCACCAACAAACAACAAAATGATAGATTTTGAAACTCGAAAATGACACTTTTACTGAAGTCAAAATTAAAAAAAAAACTCTACTTCTAAAAACGTTCCCATGGATTTGAAGCGAATGGCATCAGTACTAGTATGCGTGGATTGTAAATAAATTTTGTAGAAGAGACTTGCCCTTGGTTCCTTGGCAATTTGTGGACATACAGGCAAGCAGTGCGTTAATCATATCTTACTTGCTGAAATTCTATACAAAAGGGGTTTATAGGGAACACATCTTTTTTTAATGCCTTTAGGAACATTAACTGAACCGTGTCCTTTCGTCAAGAACGAGGCACGTTTTCTTACATTTTCGATG